>JARSSU010047792.1:0-79943 GCA_029619165.1 Eurosta solidaginis
AATCATTGAGATCGGTGGTATACATAGTATATATCTCATACAACCGATTGTTCAGATAAGAAACTTTGCGCAATTTCTGCCCCGTTTTAACAGCTAGAAGCTTCAAATTTCACAAAATGCTTACGTATATAGCATATATTGTTGTCTGAAAAAATCATAGAGATCGGTGGTATATATATTATATACTTCATATAAACTGTCATTTTTGCCCCTTTTTTACGGCTAGAAGCTTAAAAATTCATCAAATTTCATCAAATAGTTACGTTTACGTCATATATTTTTGAAATACGTGATTCGTAGTCATAGTTTTTACATGCAGACCACAAAAAACGTGAAGCTTTTGCATCCTCACACATATTACCTACCTATTTTTTATTTTATATTTATCTTAAAAATCGTTTAGATATGTTCAAATTTCACTAAATGCTTACGTGTATAGCATATATTTTTGTCTGAGAAAATCATAGATACCGGTGGTATATATAGTATATATCCCATACAACCGATTGTTCAGATAAGAAACTTTGCGCAATTTCTTCCCCATTTTAACAGCTAGAAGCTTCAAATTTCACCAAATGCTTACGTGTATAGCATATATTGTTGTCTGAAAAATCATTGAGATCGGTGGTATATATAGTATATATCTCATACAACCGATTGTTCAGTTAAGAAACTTTGCGCAATTTCTGCCCCCTTTTTAACAGCTAGACGCTTCAAATTTCACCAAATGCTTACGTATATAGCATATATTGTTGTCTGAAAAAATCATAGAGATCGGTGGTATATATATTATATACTTCATATAAACTGTCATTTTTGCCCCTTTTTTACGGCTAGAAGCTTCAAAATTCATCAAATTTCATCAAATAGTTACGCTTTACGTCATATATTGTTGAAATACGTGATTCGCAGTCATAGTTTTTACACGCAGACCACAAAAAACAGAAACTTTGCATCCTCACACAAAGTACCTACCTGTTTTTTATTTTATATTTATCTTAAAAATCGTTAAGGTATGCAGATCTGTTCACTATATATTTCTTATCTTATACGTCCGATTATTCGGAGATTACGAACGGGATAAGATTATTGTTCAGCCCCATTCATGAAAGGTATGAAGTCTTCGGCACAGCCGAAGACAGTCCCGTTCTTACTTGTTTAATTTTGTTGTTATTTTTCTAACCGCTTATTTTGTATATTCAAATGTTGGGTTTGTGTTTGATAAGTGTATTTAAGATTTTTGTATGGAAGTTGTGTGTATGTTTGTCCAAAATGCTGTTTATGTAGGAGTGTGTGTATCGGTCAAATACAAATAATTTTTTACACTGAGTATTAACTGGACCTGATTTTAACCAATTTTTTTGATATGGACTGGAATTTATTTATTACCGCTTTACAGTTTTTATACTCAGTTGAGCAGAGCTCACAGAGTATATTAAGTTTGATTGGATAACGGTTGGTTGTACATATATAAAGGAATCGAGATAGATATAGACTTCCATATATCCAAATAATCAGGATCGAAAAAAAATTTGATTGAGCCATGTCCGTCCGTCCGTCCGTCCGTCCGTTAACACGATAACTTGAGTAAATTTTGAGGTATCTTGATGAAATTTAATATGTAGGTTCCTCAGCACTAATCTCAGATCGCTATTTAAAATAACGATATCGGACTATAACCACGCCCACTTTTTCGATATCGAAAATTACGAAAAACCGAAAAAGTGCGATAATTCATTACAACAGACCGATAAAGCGACGAAACTTGGTAGATAAGTTGAACTTATGACGCAAAATAGAAAATTAGTAAAATTTTGGACAATGGGCGTGGCACCGCCCACTTTTAAAAGAAGGTAATTTAAAACTTTTGCAAGCTGTAATTTGGCAGTCGTTGAAGATATCATGATGAAATTTGGCAGGAACGTTACTCTTATTACTATATGTACGCTTAATAAAAATTAGCAAAATCGGAGAAGGACCACGCCCACTTTTAAAAAAAAATTTTTTTAAAGTAAAATTTTAACAAAAAATTTAATATCTTTACAGTATATAAGTAAATTATGTCAAGATTCAACTCCAGTAATGATATGGTGCAACAAAATACAAAAATAAAAGAAAATTTAAAAATGGGCGTGGCTCCGCCCCTTTTCATTTAATTTGACTAGGATACTTTTAACGCCATAAGTCGAACAAAAATTAACCAATCCTTTTCAAATTTGGTAGGGGCATAAATTTTATGGCGTTAACTGTTTTCTGTGAAAATGGGCGAAATCGGTTGATGTCACGCCCAGTTTTTATACACAGTCGTCCGTCTGTCCTTCCGCATGGCCGTTAACACGATAACTTGAGCAAAAATCGATATATCTTTACTAAACTCAGTTCACGTACTTATCTGAACTCACTTTATCTTGGTATGAAAAATGAACGAAATCCGACTATGACCACGCCCACTTTTTCGATATCGAAAATTACGAAAAATGAAAAAAATGCCATAATTCTATACCAAATACGAAAAAAGGGATGAAATATGGTAAGGTAATTGGATTGTTTTATTGACGCGAAATATAACTTTAAAAACAACTTTATAAAATGGTTGTGACACCTACCATATTAAGTAGAAGAAAATGAAAAAGTTCTGCAGGGCGAAATAAAAAACCCTTAAAATCTTGGCAGGTATTACATATATAAATAAATTAGCGGTATCCAACAGATGATGTTCTGGGTCACCCTGGTCCACAAATTGGTCGATATCTGGAAAACGCCTTCACATATACAACTACAACCACTCCCTTTTAAAACTCTCATTAATACCTTTAATTTGATACCCATATCGTACAAACTCATTCTAGAGTCACCCCTGGTCCAACTTTATGGCGATATTTCGAAAAGGCGAACACCTATAGACGAAGGCCCACTCCCTTTTAAAAATACTCATTAACACCTTTCATTTGATACCCATATCGTACAAACAAAGTCTAGAGTCACCCCTGGTCCAGAAAGGCCCGCTCCCTCTTAAAATACTCATTAACTCCTTTCGTTTGATACCCATATTGCACAAACGAATTCTAGAGTCACCCCTGGTCCACCTTTATGGCGATATCTCGAAAAGGGGTCCACCTATAGAACTAAGCCCCACGCCCTTTTAAAATAATCATTAACACCTTTCATTTGATACCCATATCATACAAACAAATTCTAAAGTCACCCCTGGTCCACCTTTATGGCGATATCTCGAAAAGGCGAACACCTATAAAACGAAGGCCACTCCCTTTTAAAAATACTCATTAACACCTTTCATTTGATACCCATATCGTACAAACAAAGTCTAGAGTCACCCCTGGTCCACCTTTATTGCGATACCTCGAAAATGCATCCACCTATAGAACTAAGGCCCACTCCCTCTTAAAATACTCATTAACTCCTTTCGTTTGATACCCATATTGCACAAACGAATTCTAGAGTCACCCCTGGCCCACCTTTATGGCGATATCTCGAAACGGCGTCCACCTATAGAACTAAGGCCCACTCCCTTTTAAAATACTCATTAACACCTTTCGTTTGATGCCCATATTGTGCAAACAAATTCTAGGGTCACCCCTGGTCCACCTTTATGGCGATATCTCGAAACGGCGTCCACCTATGGAACTAAGGATTACTCCCTTTTAAAATGCTCATTAACACCTTTCATTTGATACCCATATCGTACAAACGCATTCTAGAGTCACCCTGGTCCATCTTTACGGCGATATCTCGAAAAGGCGTCCATCTATAGAACTTAGGTCCACGCCCTTTTAAAATACTCATTAATACCTTTCATTTGATACCCATATCGTACAAACGCATTCTAGAGTCAACCCTGATCCACCTTTATGGCTATATCCCTAAATGGCGTCCACCTATAGAACTATGGCCCACTCCCTCATAAAATACTCTTTAATGCCTTTCATTTGATACACATGTCATACAAACACATTCCAGGGTTTCCCTCGGTTCATTTTCCTACATGGTTATTTTCCCTTATGTTGTCACCATAGCTCTCAACTGAGTATGTAATGTTCGGTTACACCCGAACTTAACCTTCCTTACTTGTTGTAGTTGGCTTTAATTTTCGCATAACCCATTTTTGTTGTTTTATGCTTACGGCGTGCGTTCCGTCTTTGGAATAGTGATTGCGGACATAATAATGGAAGAACTTTTAACCACCACAATAAAAAAACTAGCACAGCCACCGAGATTGCTAACAAAGTACGTTGATGATCTGTTCGCGATTGTCCCCGAAAAAGAAGTACATAACACACTCAACGCTCTCAACACTTTTCATAAAAACATTAAATTTACATTAGAAATAGAGGAAGATGGAAAACTACCGTATCTAGACTCCATTGTGATAAAAAGAGGAAATCAACTAAAGTTATCGTGGTATAAGAAGCAAATATCTTCAGGACGAAACATTAACTTCCACTCAAAATACCCGAAGTCAATGATAATGAATACAGCAATGTGCTTATACAACGGATGCTGCGTATATCGGACGGCACGCACCACAACGAGGTAATAAGAGAAGCGGAAAATATATTGAAGAGCAATGATTTCCCGAACAACATTATTAAAACATGAATCAAAAATGCAAACTCTAACAAAGGAAAACAAAAATCCGAAAAACCTACCATTTTTAGATCAATAATATATATACCACGGTTATCAGAACGACTCACAAAGTCTGATTGCTATGACGGAGAAAAAGTTAAAATTGCACATAAACCTAACAGCACATTAAGGTGTTTCTTTAACAAAACAAAAACAAAGATACCCGAAACCTGAAAAGCAATGTCATATATAAAATCCCATGCGGCAGCAAAAACATGAAACATGTAACAGCGTTTACGTAGGAACAACAAAATCAAAATTAAAAACCAGATTGTCGCAACACAAATCAGATTTAAAATATTACCACAGTCTAATAATCAAAAAACAGCACTAGTGTCTCACTGTGCAGCTAGCGACCATATACCGAGCTTCGAGAGCGCGAGCATTCTCCAACAAGAGCAACACTACAATAAGCGATTTACATTGGAAATGTTACATATCGTAGACACTCCAGAACACATTAGACTGAACTATAAACTGACATTGACCATTCCGCTCACAACTATAAATATTTACTAACAAACAAACGAACAGTACCAAATTCCACGTCACGGCGGAAGGACGTATAAAATAATGTATGTGATATTTTTAATAAATTTTATTGTAAAGTTTTTGGTTTTATTTATTAATAAAAAAAAATGTGTTTACATTTGTAGTTCCCTGAGGACGGTTACCGTAGTGTAACCGAAATATATCGGAAGAAAAAAACCTATGTATTTCATTTATTAAAAGACCTTGAGCCAGCAGAATCGCCAAATATTTACAAGAACACAGGTCGCAAAAAATCCAATAGTATTATAAAGAAAACAATTATGGCGTTCAAAATATGTACAATTTATCGTATTTCTTTAACCATGTTAATCACGGTAGGTTGAGACTAGCCGATAATAAAAAATAAAATGCTCGCAATCTGGCTATGGTACATGATTTCTGAACGCTTTTATAATCCAGTAGAAAATATTTTTTTATACACAGTTGAGCAGAGCTCACAGAGTATATTAACTTTGATTGGATAACGGTTGGTTGTACAGGTATAAAGGAATCGAGATAGATATAGACTTCCATATATCAAAATCATCAGGATCGAAAAAAAATTTGATTGAGCCATGTCCGTCCGTCCGTCCGTCTGACACGATAACTTGAGTAACTTGAGGTATCTTGATGAAATTTGGTATGCAGGTTCCTGAGCACTCATCTCAGATCGCTATTTAAAATGAACAATATCGGACTATAACCACGCCCACTTTTTCGATATCGAAAATTTCGAAAAACCGAAAAAGTGCGATAATTCATTACCAAAGACGGATAAAGCGATGAAACTTGGTAGGTGAGTTGAACTTATGACGCAGAATAGAAAATTAGTAAAAGTTTTGGACAATGGGCGTGGCACGCCCACTTTTAAAAGAAGGTAATTTAAAATTTTTGCAAGCTGTAATTTGGCAGTCGTTGAAGGTATCATGATGAAATTTGGCAGGAACGTTACTCCCTATTACTATATGTATGCTTAATAAAAATTAGCAAAATCGGAGAACGACCACGCCCACTTTTAAACAAAAAATTTTTTTTAAGTCAAATTTTAACAAAAAATTTAATATCTTTACAGTATATAAGTAAATTATGTCAACATTCAACTCCAGTAATGATATGGTGCAACAAAATACAAAAATAAAAGAAAATTTCAAAATGGGCGTGGCTCCGCCCTTTTTCATTTAATTTGTCTAGGATACTTTTAATGCCATAAGTCGAACAAAAATTTACCAATCCTTGTGAAATTTGGTAGGGGCTTAGATTCTGGGACAGTAACTTATTTCTGTGAAAAAGGGCGAAATCGGTTGAAGCCACGCCCAGTTTTTATACACAGTCGGTCGTCTGTCCTTCACCTCGGCCGTTTAACACGATAACTTGAGCAAAAATCGATATATCTTTACTAAACTCAGTTCACGTACTTATCTGAACTCACTTTGTATTGGTATAAAAAATGGCCGAAATCCGACTATGCCCACGCCCACTTTTTTCGATATCGAAAATTACCAAAAACGAAAAAATGCCATAATTCTATATCAAATACGAAAAAAGGGATGAAACATGGTATTTGGATTGGTTTATTGACGCAAAATATAACTTTAGAAAAAAACTTTGTAAAATGGGTGTGACACCTACCATATTAAGTAGAATGAAATGAAAAAGTTCTGCAGGGCGAAATAAAAAACCCTTGAAATCTTGGCAGGAATACTGTTAGTGGTATTATATATATAAATAAATTAGCGGTATCCAACAGATGATGTTCTGGGTCATCCTGGTCCACATTTTGGTCGATATCTGGAAAACGCCTTCACATATACAACTACCAACACTCCCTTTTAAAAGCCTCATTAATACCTTTAATTTGATACCCATATCGTACAAACACATTCTAGAGTCTCCCCTGGTCCACCTTTATGGCGATATATCGAAAAGGCGTCCACCTATAGAACTAAGCCCACGCCCTCTTAAAATACTCATTAACACCTTTCATTTGATACCCATATCGTACAAACATATTTCTAGAGTCACCCCTGGTCCACCTTTATGGCGATATCTCGAAAAGGCGACCACCTATAGAACTAAGGCCCACTCCCTTTTAAAAAGACTCATTAACACTTTTCATTTGATACCAATATCGTACAAACAAAGTCTAGAGTCACCCCTGGTCCACTTTATGGCGATATCTTGAAAAGGCGACCACCTATACAACTACCACCACTCCCTTTTAAAACCCTCATTAATACCTTTAATTTGATACCGATATCGTACAAACACATTCTAGAGTCAACCCTGATCCACCTTTATGGCGATATCCCTAAATGTCGTCCACCTCTAGAACTAAGGCCCCTTTCCCTCATAAAATACTCTTTAATGCCTTTCATTTGATACACATGTCATACAAACACATTCCAGGGTTTCCCTCGGTTCATTTTCCTACATGGTTATTTTCCCTTATGTTGTCACCATAGCTCTCAACTGAGTATGTAATGTTCGGTTACACCCGAACTTAACCTTCCTTACTTGTTTTATATATGTTCTAAATATTTTTCATATTGATATGTAAAAACATAATTTTTTCAACACATGTCGGGTAAAACCCTAGGGAACTACGCTTATCTGAAAGTAATTGCTTGGCGCTTGAAAATACTCTTTCTGAAGGGCACAATAGCAGGAGTAGCAAATATTTTTCGGCTTAGCTGGAATAACAGAGGATATTTAAGTTTATTAAACTCCCACCACTTTAGAACGTCAAAATCGTTGTGCATGACTTCAGAAATATTTTCATATAACATCAATTCTTGTTGTACCCGGTCAATACTACTAGGTATGTTTTGAGGCTGGAGAAATCCGGAAAATAGGCATTCTTTTCGTTTGAAAGAGAATTCTGTTGACAGTTTTCATTGTTTATCAAACTGTCTTCATTTATTAGCCTTTCAAGCAAAGTTTTACAATGTTCTTTGACTTCATTTTTCTCAACAGCAGTAAACTGGGAGAGATTGTTAGTCGGTGGGAACAGAAATAGAGCTATTTTATGAATCATTGTTAAATTACTAAGTACAGTGTCCTTAAGCAATGTGCGCAGCCGTAGCTTGAAATCTTGTATGCATCCTGACTCATCGTTGGTTGATTCACAATGCCGCATTAAGTAGCAAACATGTACTATTACTAAATGTAAGGTTGGATAGCTATCGCCTTCCAACTCTTTTGAGGTTTCCTCAAATTTAGCCAGCACTTTAAGGGTATATGTTAAGGCATTTAAGCTTATTCCACTAATACAGCTCAGTTGACGATTTTCCTCCAAAATATTTCCAACGTCAACCCAGTTATTTTTGAGAGACTGTAGCATGTAGTAAACTGTGTTCCATCTTTTCGGAGAAATGCTTTTAAGGGTTGTTGTCAATTGTGCATTGGTCCATGATATATGTATGTATATATTTGTGCACTAAATATTAAAAGAAAAATTATTGTGGTTTAGTTGGTGATACTTCAATGTAGTTATCCATTGGTATGATCTTTCTTCAGTTAATTTCTCTATTTATATAGTTCTATCCGCGCTTTATTTCAAAGCGTATGTAAATGTATTCTATATATACTGAAGTGCGTTTAATTATATAAATAGTTAAAGAAATAGATAATGACATTTTTCTACAATGCAATATGTATATACACAAATATATCCTAACCCATTTTTAAGGCCATAATCGATGGCCTTCAGGCAGGCAAGTGTCTATCATCATACAAGTGTATGTATGGTGATTAGCGATGCACAACATACATGTTTCAGGATCGTTAGTTATGGGAAATCCCCACATAAATTGAGAATGCCTACCATTGTTTTGTATCGCGGATTTCCATTGTCTAATGAAAATAGTTTTATGCATGTGGTATTCATTTTAGGGAAATAACGTTTTACCAAATAATCAATGACTTTCAGCCTAGAATAATTCTATACATACATCATACAAGTTGATGGTGATTAGGGATAACGGCGCAATATATATTTTGAAGTTTTGTTAATTTTGAATTTTTTGTATGAAAGGCGGGAAAAATTTGTCCAGATGCATTTGTAAACGTTTATTAGCTCTTAAGAAAAGATATTTAGTTTTTTATTTCTTATTAAAAAATTTGCATTCGCCACTTAAAAATACCCATATTTTTTGTTACGTTTTTCATAGCTTCATCGCAAACATTTAACTTTTCATAAATGCACACATTTTTTGGAACAAAAACAAGTACATAGGTACTTAGTACTCATAGTATATTCATTGGTACAACGTTTAACTCATTGTGCTTCTCGATGAGACATATGTATGTATGAATTTCTTTGGTAATGATATGAATGCGCGCATATACAACGCAGGCAAAACGCGGGTATATAAAACTTCTCTTTGCATCAGAGATGCACCTTAACGTTAAGCTAATCGTTTATTAAAAAATTTCCAACGTTTCCGTTGAAACACTTCGAAATATTATCGATAAAGAAATTATCAAGATAAATTGTATCTCGTTTTTAACCGAAACGAAAAGCTTTCGTTAACGTTAAAAACGTTAACAAAAACGTGATACTTTATGTTTTAATTGTGCTGGCAATGCTATAGCCATGGTGAAGCCGTAAGATGGTAACGGCGAGCGGACAAATACACAAACCCCATGTAATTTGTTTGTGTAATTCGTTGGTGGTAATGTCAAAATACTCTGAGAAATGTTCGCACCGTCAAAATTCATGAGAAAAGTTGTAATCAGCTTGGCTAATGCTTTCACCTTTAAGGACTCCGCCATCAATCAGCTTTGCCAGCATAGTTTGAAATTAATAATCAACATAAACGATTTGAATTCGTTTTTATGTGGCAGAAAACGAAACAAAATAATTTCGTTAATTTGACGTTCTTAACGTTAATAAACGAAACGGAATGACTTTGTTTCGTTTATTAACGTTAATTATCGTAACGAAATGATATCGGTTCGTTGGTTAAGCATGCCTGCTTTGCATACACTCACTCATACAATACAAACTCATTGGCGTGAAGTACATGGATACTGAGACAGTATCAGTATGTCCCATTGTACATTCACGTGTGAATGCATTCATGCAGGACTCTATTTGATACCCATATTGTACAAACACATTCTAGAGTCACCCCTGGTCCATCTTTATGGCGATATCTCGAAAAGGCGTCCACCTATAGAACTAGCCCCACGCCCTTTTAAAATACTCATTGACACCTTTCGTTTGATACCCATATTGTACAAACGCATTCTATAGTCACCCCTGGCCCACCTTTATGCCGATATCTCAAAAAGGCGACCATCTATACAACTACCACCACTCCCTTTTAAAACCCTCATTAATACCTTTCATTTGATACCCATATCGTACAAACAAATTCTAGGGTCACCCCTGGTCCACCTTTATGGCGATATCTCGAAACGGCGTCCACCTAGGGAACTAAGGATCACTCCCTTTTAAAATACTCATTAACACCTTTCATTTGATACCCATATCGTACAAACAAATTCTAGAGTCAACCCTGATCCACCTTTATGTCGATATCCCTAAATGGCGTCCACCTATGGAACTATGGCCCACTCCCTCATAAAATACTTTTTAATACCTTTCATTTGATACACATGTCATACAAATACATTCCAGGATTACCCCCGGTTCATTTTCCTACATGGTTATTTTCCCTTATGTTGTCACCATAGCTCTCAACTGAGTATGTAATGTTCGGTTACAGCCGAACTTAACCTTCCTTACTTGTATTCCATCGATTGTAATTACATATTACTATATAAATGTGAAAAAGTACATAAATAACAATTTTTTAGTTTAAATATGCAGAAATATACATTGTTTAAATATTATTTTTATAAAGCTAATATATATTGTATCGTTATTGAAAATATTTTACATCATTTCGTAGACAATAGATAACGTTACAGATGTCTGCTATTATATTCACAAATGGCCTTTAACAAATTTTCAGAATACCTATCATCAGTTTTCTGAACTTTGTATTTCTTCCAAATGTTTTTGAAGTCAGCATGAGCAGATTCGACAGCTTGTTCCGAGAAAAAACCCAAACCTTTATCATGTCTTTTACAAAAATCTTCCTCGTGGAAAAAACGGCGTTAACTTTTGTGGTCACATTGATACCTAGATATTTGTAGGTGGCTCGAAATATAGAAATGTTTTGGCTGTGGGTAGTTTTTCTTTCAGTCAAAAAACAAAGTCAATAACATTATTGAAATCTGCAAAATATTTGACATTCTTCATTCAGCTAAAATTGTTCGCTTGTTTACAAAGCTGACGTAGAATATCAACTTTGTTAAGCAAAACTTTGCAAGGGTTTCCGGAAAAGCCTGAATTTCCATACATTATATCTTGACTTACATTGCATTTTTTTGCCCACAGTTCAGCAATGTCTTGAATGTTTTTATGCATATTATCAAATAGGTAGTTTACAACACCTATCAGCAAATGTAATTCTGGAGGTGCACTTAAATCAATTATTAATTTATCTTTGTTGTCTGAAATCATAGGGGAATGTGAACAATTATAATAATTTTTACAATTTTTTTTTGCTACCACTTTTTTCCAAGCTTCGAAGTTTGACATGCAACTTCCGATAGTTCGGAGTTTTCGGACACGACCTAATTCATTTTTTGGGTGCAATACACCATCGCTACAATTCGTCATTAATCCAACTAAAATATTTGTTAGGTTTAGATCAGCAGCAATTGATCCATTAACATCTTTCAATAGTAACAAATTCCATTAAACAGATAAATTATTATAGTCCTCTTCAGAAAACTCCGTTAATCCAATTAATAACAACTTATTCACTACCGAATATTTAAAAATTGTTCCAAAACCTCCAGTACTATAAGTCTATCTTTTCTACTTTTTTTTGCCCAATGAATCTTGATCATATGACTATTATTTTAAGGAATCCCCCAGCACTATCTGCACCCACTATCAAATGTACATTAGCTACTCCTCGGCTTGTTTTAACGTCCTTGATGAGTTTCTGCACATTCTTGCAAAATACAAGTTCTTCTTCAACAACAGACTCTTTTCGTTTTTTCGATACAGTAAACTGGAACTTTTTAACATCGAAATGAGAATCAAGTGAATGATTTAACATTCTTTTCTTTGAAGTTTGGTTCGATTAATTCTCTTTTTTCTTGTTGTCATACGCAGCAACCGAGCAATACCAAGTGTAGAACTTTTTGACAGTCCAAAATTAGTATTTATTTAAGGCATATCTTTCGCAGATATTAAATATTCTTCATTTTTTCATTTGATGAAGAAGCAGAACTAACAGTCACTTGAATGGGTTTGGGATTTTTCATAGACAATTTAGTTCCACCTGTGCTTTTTGAGACCTGATTATTCAACTTTTTGAAATAATATCTGCTGCAAGTTCTTTCTTTTTATTGCTCAAAGAATTTTCAATGTTCAACTCCAATTTATGAACAAGCGTATTTTTTGAACATCGGTGATTTTTACCTCGCCCAATAATTGATAAACAACTTGCACATTTACGGTTCAAAAAATTTAGTTTACTTATTTCTATTTTTGATTGACTAGAAAACTTGTTTCTAAAACAACTTACTGTCTAATACAATTTACACTCACGTGAGGTTCCAGCCCTTGACCGAGTGTTACACGGAATATGGCAGTCGGAATAATCGGGTAATTTACTAAATGATTCATTGTCACTTTGGCACAACTTGTTTCTACAATTTCCATACAATGCTTTCGGCAATCGCTAGTCACTGCTCCTATAAGGGCTGATCACATTCAACACGGCGTCTACAGACCACAACCACAATAAAGCAAAGCTTGACGACAACCGTAGCCCAGCATTGGCTTCTTGATTACTTTGAAAGCGGCAGCCACCAATATAAATTACAGCAAACAGTAGCGAAAATTTTGAAAAAATATTAATTATGTTTAAAAAATGCCCAAAAGAATGATTTTAGCTTTTATTATCTGTTATAAATAACGACGCTCATAAGAACATGTATAAAAATAATATGACAGATGTGGCGGCTACACCGCCGTCGGGAATGTAGTCACTACATGTTCGTTTATTTTCTGTTCCAAAGTAACAGTTATTTCAAACAAATCATTATACCTTTCATGAAAATGAAATGGTATATTAATTTCGTCACGAAACCGAAAATTGTAAGTCCTTAAAGGAAAATAGATAGACCCACCATTAAGTATACCGAAATAATCAGGTTGAAGAGCTGAGTTGATTTAGCCATGTCCGTCTGTCCGTCTGTCCGTCTGTCCGTCTGTCTGTTTGTATGCAAACTAGTCCCTCAATTTTTGAGATATCTTGATAAAATTTGGTGAGCAGGTGTATTTGGGTGTC
Organism: Eurosta solidaginis; assembly: GCA_029619165.1. Taxonomy (NCBI): domain Eukaryota; kingdom Metazoa; phylum Arthropoda; class Insecta; order Diptera; family Tephritidae; genus Eurosta; species Eurosta solidaginis. The sequence continues at coordinate 13,560 of JARSSU010047792.1, forward strand.
CGATTAGACATTTGTCGGAACCGACCGGATCGGACCACTATAGCATATATCCTCCATACAACCGATTTTTCAGAAAAAGAGGATTTTTGTAATATCTTACCCAATTTAACAGATTGAAGCTTCAAACTTCACCATATACTTTCGTATATTGCACATATTGTTGCCTGAAAAAATTTATGAGATCGGTCGTATATATAGTATATATCCCCCACAACCGATTGTTCAGATAAGGAACTTTTCGTAATTACTGCCCTATTTTAAGAGCTAGAGGCTTCAAATTTCAGCGAATGCTTACGTATATAGCATATATTGTTGTCTGAAAAAATCATAAAGATCGGTGGTATATATAGTATATATATGGTGGTATATATAGTATATATATATAGTATATATATATATAATTTCGCAAATTTTAGCCCCATTTTAACAGCTAGAAGCTTCAAATTTCACCGAATATTTACTTATATAGCATATATTGTTGTCTGAAAAAATTATAGAGATCGGTTGTATATATAGTATATATCTCATACAACCGATTGTTCAGATAAGAAACTTTTCGCAATTTCTACCCCATTTTAACAGCTATAAGCTTCAAATTTCACCGATTGGTTATGTATATAGCATATATTGTTGTCTGAAAAAATCATAGAGATCGGTTGTATATATAGTATATATCTCATACAACCGATTGTTCAGATAAGAAACTTTTCGCAATTTCTACCCCATTTTAACAGCTATAAGCTTCAAATTTCACTGATTGCTTACGTATATAACATATATTGTCGTCTGAAAAAATCATAGAGATCGGTTGTATATATAGTATATATCTCATACAACCGATTGTTCAGATAAGAAACTTTTCGCAATTTCTACCCCATTTTAACAGCTAGAAGCTTCAAATTTCACCAACTGCTTACGTGTATAGCATATATTGATGTCTGAAAAAATCGTTGAGATCGGTGGTATACATAGTATATATCTCATACAACCGATTGTTCAGATAAGAAACTTTGCGCAATTTCTGCCCCGTTTTAACAGTTAGAAGCTTCAAATTTCACAAAATGCTTTCGTATATAGCATATATTGTTGTCTGAAAAAATCATAGAGATCGGTGGTATATATATTATATACTTCATATAAACTGTCATATTGGACCCCTTTTTTACGGCTAGAAGCTTCAAGATTCATCAAATTTCATCAAATAGTTACGTTTACGTCATATATTTTTGGAATACGTGATTCGTAGCCATAGTTTTTACATGCAGACCACAAAAAACGTGAAGCTTTGCATCCTCACACAGATTACCTACCTATTTTTTATTTTATATTTATCTTAAAAATCGTTTAGATATGTTCAAATTTCACCAAATGCTTACGTGTATAGCATATATTGTTGTCTGAGAAAATCATAGATACCGGTGGTATATATAGTATATATCCCATACAACCGATTGTTCAGATAAGAAACTTTGCGCAATTTCTTCCCCATTTTAACAGTTATAAGCTTCAAATTTCACCGATTGCTTACGTATATAGTATGTATTGTTGTGTCAAAAAATCATGGAGATCGGTGATATATATAATATATATATGATGGTATATATAGTATATATATATAGTATATATATATTTTTTTACGATTTCGGCCCCATTTTAACAGCTAGAAGCTTCAAATTTCACCAACTGCTTACGTGTATAGCATATATTGATGTCTGAAAAAATCATTGAGATCGGTGGTACACATAGCATATATCTCATACAACCGATTGTTCAGATAAGAAACTTTACGCAATTTCTGCCCCGTTTTAACAGTTAGAAGCTTCAAATTTCACAAAATGCTTACGTATATAGCATACATTGTTGTCTGAAAAAATCATAGAGATCGGTCGTATATATATTATATACTTCATATAAACTGTCATTTTGACCCCTTTTTTACGGCTAGAATCTTCAAAATTCATCAAATTTCATCAAATAGTTACGTTTTCGTCATATATTTTTGAAATACGTGATTCGTAGTCATAGTTTTTACACGCAGACCACAAAAAACCTGAAACTTTGCATCCTCACACGAATTACCTACCTGTTTTTTATTTTATATTTATCTTAAAAATCGTTAAGGTATGTAGATCTGTTCACTATATATTTCTTATCTTATACATCCGATTATTCGGAGATTACGAACGGGATAAGATTATTGTTCAGCCCCATTCATGAAAGGTATGAAGTCTTCGGCACAGCCGAAGACAGTCCCGTTCTTACTTGTTTATTTTATATTATCTTAAAAATCGTTTAGATATGTTCAAATTTCACCAAATGCTTACGTGTATAGCATATATTGTTGTCTGAGAAAATCATAGATACCGGTGGTATATATAGTATATATCCCATACAACCGATTGTTCAGATAAGAAACTTTGCGCAATTTCTTCCCCATTTTAACAGTTATAAGCTTCAAATTTCACCGATTGCTTACGTATATAGTATGTATTGTTGTGTCAAAAAATCATGGAGATCGGTGATATATATAATATATATATGATGGTATATATAGTATATATATAGTATATATATATTTTTTACGATTTCGGCCCCATTTTAACAGCTAGAAGCTTCAAATTTCACCAACTGCTTACGTGTATAGCATATATTGATGTCTGAAAAAATCATTGAGATCGGTGGTACACATAGCATATATCTCATACAACCGATTGTTCAGATAAGAAACTTTACGCAATTTCTGCCCCGTTTTAACAGTTAGAAGCTTCAAATTTCACAAAATGCTTACGTATATAGCATACATTGTTGTCTGAAAAAATCATAGAGATCGGTCGTATATATATTATATACTTCATATAAACTGTCATTTTGACCCCTTTTTTACGGCTAGAATCTTCAAAATTCATCAAATTTCATCAAATAGTTACGTTTTCGTCATATATTTTTGAAATACGTGATTCGTAGTCATAGTTTTTACACGCAGACCACAAAAAAACCTGAAACTTTGCATCCTCACACGAATTACCTACCTGTTTTTTATTTTATATTTATCTTAAAAATCGTTAAGGTATGTAGATCTGTTCACTATATATTTCTTATCTTATACATCCGATTATTCGGAGATTACGAACGGGATAAGATTATTGTTCAGCCCCATTCATGAAAGGTATGAAGTCTTCGGCACAGCCGAAGACAGTCCCGTTCTTACTTGTTTTTCATTGTTTTACACAATAGCACAGTCTCAACAGATTTTCAGCGTGCGATAAGTGAGTTTTTATACTCAATTGAGCAGAGCTCACAGAGTATATTAACTTTGATTGGATAACGGTTGGTTGTACAGGTATAAAGGAATCGAGATAGATATAGACTTCTATATATCAAAATCATCAGTATCGAAAAAAAATTCGATTGAGCCATGTCCGTCCGTCCGTCCGTCTGTCCGTTAACACGATAACTTGAGTAAATTTTGAGGTATCTTGATGAAATTTGGTATGTAGGTTCCTGGGCACTCATCTCAGATCGCTATTTAAAATGAACAATATCGGACTATAACCACGCCCACTTTTTCGATATCGGAAAATTTCGAAAAATCGAAAAAGTGCGATAATTCATTACCAAATATGGATTAAGCGAAGAAACTTGGTAGGTGAGTTGAACTTATGATGCAGAATAGAAACTAGTAAAATTTTGGACACGGGCGTGGCACCGCCCACTTTTAAAAGAAGGCATTTAGAAGTTTTGCAAGCTGTAATTTGGCAGTCGTTGAAGATATCATGATGAAATTTGGCAGGAACGTTACTCTTATTACTATATGTCTGCTTTATAAAATTAGCAAAATCGGAGAACGACCACGCCCACTTTAAAAATAATTCAAATTTTAAAAGAAAAGTTTAATATCTTTACAGTATATAAGTAAATTATGTCAACATTCAACTCCAGTAATGATATGGTGCAACAAAATACAAAAATAAAAGAAAATTTCAAAATGGGCGAGGCTCCGCCCTTTTTCATTTAATTTGTCTAGGATACTTTTAATGCCATAAGTCGAACAAAAATTTACCAATCCTTGTGAAATTTGGTAGAGGCTTAGATTCTAGAACGATAACTGTTTTCTGTGAAAAAGGGCGAAATCGCTGAAGCCACGCCCAGTTTTTATACACAGTCGACCGTCTGTCCTTCCGCTCGGCCGTTACACGATAACTTGAGCAAAAATCGATATATCTTTACTAAACTCAGTTCACGTACTTATCTGAACTCACTTTGTATTGGTGTAAAAAATGGCCGAAATCCGACTATGACCACGCCCACTTTTTCGATATCGAAAATTACGAAAAATGAAAAAATGCCATAATTATATACCAAATACGAAAAAAGGGATGAAATATGGTAATTGTGTTGGTCTATTGACGCAAAATATAACTTTAGAAAAAAACTTGGTAAATGGGTGTGACACCTACCATATTAAGTAGAAGAAAATGATAAAGTTTTTGCAGGGCGAAATCAAAAGCCCTTGGAATCTTGGAAGGAATACTGTTCGTGGTATTACATATATAAATAAATTAGCGGTACCCGACAGATGATGTTCTGGATCACCCTGGTCCACATTTTGGTCGATATCTCGAAAACGCCTTCACATATACAACTAAGGGCACTCCCTTTTAAAACCCTCATTAATACCTTTAATTTGATACCCATATCGTACAAACAAATTCTAGAGTCACCCCTGGTCCACGTTTATGGCGATATCTCGAAAAGGCGTCCACATATAGAACTAAGGCCCACTCCCTTTTTAAAATACTCATTACACCTTTTCATTTGATACCCATATCGTACAAACAAATTCTAGAGTCACCCCTGGTCCACCTTTATGGCGATATCTCGAAAAGGCGTCCACCTATAGAACTAAGGCCCACGCCCTTTTAAAATACTCATTAACACCTTTCATTTGATACCCATATCGTACAAACAAATTCTAGAGTCACCCCTGGTCCACCTTTATGGCGATATTTCGAAAAGGCGTCCACCTATAGAATTAAGGCCCACGCCCTTTTAAAATACTAATTAACACCTTTCATTTGGTACCCATATCGTACAAACGCATTCTAGAGTCACCCCTGGTCCCACTTTTATAACGATATTCCGAAAAGGCGTCCACCTATAGAACTAGGGCCCACTCTCTTTTAAAACACTCATTATCACCTTTCGTTTGATACCCATATTGTACAAACGCATTCTAGAGTCAACCCTGGTCCACTTTTATAACGATATTCCGAAAAGGCGTCCACCTGAACTAAGGCCCACTCCCTTTCAAAATACTCATTAACACCTTTCATTTGATACCCATATCGTACAAACAAATTCTAGAGTCAAGCCTGGTTCCACCTTTATGGCGATATCCCTAAATGGCGTCCATCTATAGATCTATGGCCCACTTCCTCTTAAAATACTCTTTAATACCTTCCATTTGATACACATGTCATACAAACACATTCCAGGGTTACCCTAGGTTCCTTTTACAACATGGTGATTTCCCTTACTTTGTCTCCACAGCTCTCAACTGAGTATGTAATGCTCGGTTACACCCGAACTTAGCCTTCCTTACTTGTTTTTATGTGTGCTTACTGTCATTTTAATACGAAGGATAATCACCCTTATTACGGTTGTCAATAGTGAGAAAATTAGTGTCGACGCTCATGAATTGTATCGTCGTTGTCAACGTCGATAACTATTGATAGGTGTCGACGCTTTTTGGTATTGTCCTAAAACAATGTCGAAGTTGTGTTGACACAAATTTGTCAACACAGTTTTTGGTGACGACAAGCGCTGCAACACGAATTCGGCTGTTAAAAATTAGGTAAAAAAGCCTTAGGTATCCTTATAAATACACGTTATTTATTTTTAATTAAATTTCAGAAAATGGTAAAAATAATCAACAACAATCAATTTACGGAGCTCGTTGCAGAATTGGAAAATAATCCAACTCTTGCCAAGGGTTTAACAGGGTGTCAGTTCCAACTAATTTAAAGCGCAATGGCAAGGTATTGCAACAAAATTGAATGCTCTTGGACCACCACTCAGGGATGCTGAGGTTGGCAAAAGGTGAAAAATTATTTATTTTTTTTACGTATATAGTTTAACTTTTTTTAATTCAAGGTTTGGAGAGACCTTAATTCAAGGTCAAAAAAAGCTTGTCCATAACAAACAAGAGTGCCGTGCCACGGGAAGCGGAGGATACAGACATTGGTGCTAAGCCCACTAGAGGATCAGGTTGCCAATTTACTACATTTGGTAGCAGCTCAACCAAAAGGAGTGACACATAGGTGTTCGCGAACGTCCAAATACAGTGGTGAATGCTCTCCAAATTTGTTGTCCGCACCATGAAGCTATGGAGTTCGATGACATTGACGTCAACACTACCGTACCTGTTCCTGCAAAAGAAAACGAAACCTGCAATGTCTAAGTGCATAATTTGTGACAATCATTTCTTGGAGAGTGACAGTATCTCTTGTAATATTTGTTGCCAAAAGGGTGCATTCAAAATGCTCGAAATTAAAATCGCATTGCATAAAACTATTAAAATCAAATTTAAATCTATTATACAGATGTGATATTTGTGTAAATACAAACATTCCAACATATATATCTACTCTCGAAAAAGCATTCCTCAGCTTTGAGTGAAATTAAGTCCGTTCCTTGTGGTGTTTATAGTGTTTGTAACACCATCTTACTCCTGCTTCTGATGTGAAAAGTGCAAATGATAGAGTTTACGGCGCTCTAAAGTAAAGGGTAATGAACCTTCTCCCAACTCTAATAAGCCTAAGCGCACTCATTCTCAGCAAGCACAAGAAACTGCAAAGAGCTCGAGCAATCATTACTTGTTGTTAGTGACAGTGAGAAGAGTACTACTGTTGTTGCTAATGGCTGCTAGCAATTTGTCCTCAAGTTTGCCTACCACTATATTCGCATTAGAACAAATTCAGACACTGCGCTCGCTGATATGCGGTCTGTTAAAACTCATTGCCTTTTTCCCGATTTGAGTAATACTGAAATGCAGGCAAGAAGCAATTAGCTCAAATACAGGGACAGTGAAAAATAACAACACAAAAAGTCAGCTGTTGTGTTAGGCACTAATAATAACACCGATCTCAACGTAGCCGTTCGTAACTCTTGGTTCCATTTATCGTCACTCACCTCGTCTGTTACTAGTGATGATATTATTAAGTTACGTCTCTCAACATATTGGCATCGCAGCTGGGAACTCCTGTGTTTCAGTTGGTTAAGAAAACTGGCGATAACTCATCTCGAAAGTGGTTTAATTTTAACTTGGTCTACCTGAAAAATACAGCGACAGGTCCTTAATGCATCAGCGTGGCCTAAAAATGTTAAAATCAACCTTTTTTCCAGAAACGTGGAGTGACAGCACCAAAAACCTAATGGAGTCCTACATCGGAAATAAATTGCCTACGTCATCCACTATCACTTCTAATCTTAAAATTTATTTTCAAAACGCATCCGGTTTGAGAACGAAAGCGATATTGTTAACTCGTTTAGAGTGCGCAAATGGACTTTGATATTTTTGTTATAGTCGAACTTGGCTAATCAGGACTTTTTTGATGGCGAATTTTTCAACCTCAACATATACGATGTCTTTCGCAAGGACAGAGATCCTTCCAAAACTGCCTCTCGCAGGGGCGGAGGCGTTCTTATTGCTGTTCAAGAACGAAAGTATCGCAGTAATTTAATTACGCTTAATAACGACGACTCTCTACTTGATCAGGTATGTGTCTGTCTGAAGACTCTTCCAGATCCGTCTATTGTGGCTCTTACATCCCTCAGATTGTAATCATGAACTTTACAAAATGCATGCAGATAACATTATATCTCTGCAGAAATGTAATGGATGTATTTTGTGCATTTTAGGAGACTTCCAATTTAAGTAATGTCCACTGGTCTGAAAGTTCTTGTCTTTCATTTCTTTCGCCTCAATGTAACTGCCTCTCACGAGACATACTTTATTGTGTATGCTAAGTCTTAATCTTAAGCAAATCAATCTGTTTTTTAACAAACTAAACAATCTTAGATCTCAGTTTTTGTCAGCGATATAGAATTACAATATTTCGGATGCTTGCTGCCTTTAAGTCATGTGACAAGTCATCATGTACTTTAATATAAGTAGTGATTGTTTATGATACATTTCTACTAGTCAAATACTAGTGATGTGTTCGCTTTCCAATATCAATGAACTTGTGATTTTACTGTGTTTTAAATAATTTATTACCAGAGGTCATTGGACTGCTCTTTTTTTCATATTCAAATGTTAATAATTGCTTTTTTCTTTTTCTATTTTTAAAAATTTTTGGCATGGCTTTTTGTTTAGAACATATAGGATTTTAAAAAGAAACGGCCACATAAAATTCCGTGGTACACTAAAGATTTAAAGAGCTTAAAAATCTGAGAATAAGTTTCCATAAAATTTCAGACAACAAGGAATATTTATTTTTATAATAAATATTAAGTACTTTGCTGGCAAATTTAACCGGTAGATAAGTGTCTATACTAAGAGTTACATTCAACTGTGCTGAGCGCAGCATCGAGAAATAATCGACTATTTCTGCACCTTATCAAATTCCAGACGGTCTCGTCTCTTTATTCCACGTCAGTTTTTCTCGACGATAAATACGTGGCCGGCATGGGGTGCAAAATGCAATGAGGTAGCTAATGCCTGGTTGCTGATTTTTTTAAAGTCAACTTTTCTACTGATGAGAATTCCTCTTATCTGTTTCTATTGCTGCACACTTTTCTCTTCGAACTTAGCTTCCCCTTCAACCTAAACATACCCTAAATTTGTGGTTCTTGTATTGTCTGTTGAGTGACATAGCGATGGTCTGACTTCACTGAGCGTCGTCTGAGACAAACTTTGAGATGGCCTAATCCTGGAACCTGATTTTGCTAAGATGAAATGCCCAGCTCGCATCGAACCTCTTATAAACATAATGTCTGTAATCTTTATCTCTTTTCCTCACGCCTCCTCGTTTCCTTCTACCTTCAGTACTTTTCATTAATGATTGGAAAGTAGTCACCATATTCCGATTTTGAATCTGGTACAAAGATGAGGTTCGGACTATAGGACCCATCTCGAGCTCTCTGCTGTGCCGTCTCAAAACTTTCTTTGAGTACATCGTAAAAGACAAAGTGTTCTGTTGCAACCAATGTCGCTTATTTGTCATAATCAGCATGGTCTTTGTACCAGGGCTGATCCACAAAAGGAGCACGAACTAGCTGTGAATTTCACCGACTACTGCAATACTTACTGGCTTTTCGGTCTGGAGTCCAGGTTGACTGTACGTGTATATCAGATGACTTTTCAAAAGCCTTTGATCAAGGTTTCTCATATATAGTACTATACTTAAAAAACTAGCATTTATGGGCTTCCATTCCAGCATGGAGTGGATAAAGTCTGTAATCTCCTCTCACTGATAGACGTTGTGTTGTTATACCATTGATGGTGCGTTCTCACAACCTCTTCATTGCCGTCATTCTGGGTACCACTAGGGAGCCTCTTAGGGGCTCTACTATTGTTCTGTTCATCAATGACATTAGTAGCTGCTTTTCTTCGCAAATTTTCTCTTTTATATGCCGATGTACCTCAAATATTCGCCAAGTCCAGATACCTCTGATGAAGGTCAACGCTCAATGCGATTCAACGCTGTTCATTCATGTGTCTTCGTTTTTCGACTCCCGTTAACCATAGAGATAATGTTTTATAATTTTTGCATTTCGAAGGACGTCCTACCACATCTAATACTGTCCTTCAGACATGTTGTCGAAGTAAAGACCTAGAGTTCTTTTGACCCGAACTGTCTTTTACACAACCTGTTGATTTATCATCATTGCGAAGGCTACTCGGTTCTAGCTTTATTCGTCGGACTGCACAAGGTCTCAGCCCTTATACTCTGTAAATGTTGTATAATATAACTTTTGTTCGCTCAATACCTTGAATATGCAGTTTTTGTCTGGAGGCCGTATAACCAGATATCATAAAAAGTAATAGAACGTATTCAAAAGGTGGTCATTAATTCGCTTTCGGTCCCTCAATTGATACCGCCCATTCCACCTATGCCTCCCGTATTATGCTACTTGACCTACAATCTCTCGAACCGGAGGTCAATCTATCTTTGACTTTCATGTTTAATGTCAATACTGGTACTATAGATTGTCCTTATCTCTGAGAAGGATTACTTTCACATTCCAAGGCGAAATCTTGTCGGCGTTCACCTATCCTTTTACTGGAGAAAAATGTCGAAAACTAAATTTGCCAGTATCGTCTCTCTTGCAAGATCTATGCGCGAATTTAATATTCTATCTCAGACTATTTCCTTGATTTTTCCTTGGGAAAACAAGCTTTTTTGAATATTTTACTCTCTTATTTTAAGTAGGTATGTTTCATTTTGTAACCTACACCATTGTTATTAGTCTGTAAGAAATGTTCTTCATAGACAGTATTGAATAAATATAATATATCAAAATGCTGCGGAGAATGAAATTTTACTTTTACATACGCCTCCTTGTACCAGCAGGAGAAGACGTAACCGCGAGCACCGACAGAGGGCGGCACTTATTGGAAGATCCTACCGCTATGCAAGAGAGTGTGTTGAACGAATTTCATCAAACTCTGAGGAATGGGGAGCAATATAAACTCAATAGAGAACACCCAATATGACACATCGGAGAAGATGTTAGAAATAGAGCGGGGAAAAACTTAGGATAATGCAAAGGCAGGAAGAAGATAGGAGAAAAATGAACAGCTTAAAATTGCAAATAAAGCAGGTTGAGCTAGATATTTTAAAATTAGACGGGCTTAGGAAGCTGGATCTTCTTAAATAGCTTAGTGAGAAAATCTGGCCACGCCCCAAGAATATTTGTTTTAGTTTTTTTTAAATTGACATTTTTTTACGTACACTGTATTCCCACAAACAGAAGAAAAATTGTTCGCTTTTTTTATTTACAATTTGCAATTTTTATAGAATTATTGATACTGTTTTTGCGAATACAGGTGTTGAACTGGCCGGTGAATGAAGACCGCAAATAGACTGAATGTGTGTACCGAGCACACGTGTAGCTTTTAAAATTTTGTACTTGAACTTTGTACCTAATATGACCAATGGACTATATGCTAAGAAAGCAAATTTTTATTTATTTTTTACTTTAAAAAATTGAACTAAAACGTTTTGTTTTATTCACAGCAGAGTATTTAATATTTTTGAATAAGAAAATACAAACTTGATAAATAATTTGTAATATGAATTAATTACTAAAAACTTTCTTTTATTTCCTGCCGTATTTGTGAAGCTTCGAGGTTTTGTGAGTTTTCGGACACATCAACTTCAATCATATCTGGGGTATTTTCAGCTTCGGAAGGTGAATCATGGTTTGATATGTCTACATTATATTTAATGCAAACATTATGCAAGGCAGCACAAACGTTAGCGATTTGTGTTGCTTTCTCTGGCTTATAATGTAGCTGACGAGCACCAAGTAAGCAACGATATCGGGTTTTCAGAACTCCAATGGTTCTCTCTAAAATGTTTCTTGTTTTGACATGTTTGGTGTTGTACACTGCTTCAGCGCTTCCTTCTGAAGCTGACCTAAAGGGTGTCATTAAATAAGGTTCTAAAGGGTAGCCTGCATCACCTGTAAACAGCTTGTTTTATTTTTTTACTGAAATAAAAGGAAGTGGTTGTCGTTACCTAATAGCCAAGTGTTGCGCACACCAGAATCGTAACGCTCACGTAAAGCCCGTTTGGCAGAACTAATGTTCCACACGAGCGAATCATGAGATGAACCTGTACAACTTTATTTTATTTGAAATAAATGTAGAACGTTCCCTATTTTCATTGACGGCTCTATTTGCTCTAGAATGTAGTTAAACGCGGCCTTACTTAACCGAGAGTAATCTAGAAATCTGAAATAAATAAAAATAAACTTGACGCAGTCAGTTCATTACAATCAAGGAAACATCTGACAATTCGATTAAATTTTCATTAGTGCACCACGCTCAAGTATGTAGAGGAATCGTTAATGGTACAGTAATGGGATACGCAATCATTCACTAATATGCCCACCAAAGTTCATGAATAAACTCTATATTTTGCCCGGAATCGAGAATTGTGCACTAATGAAAAACAGCAATTATAGTATTTACTTCCTATCTGGCAAATTAAAAATGTCTGACTTTTGGCGCATCTCTTTTCTTAGGAGAAGTAACATCTCCTTGCACTCGTCATCACTCGAAGTTTCACTTTCCGAAACAAAAAAACATCTTAAATCACAAATTTTAGATTAAATATCAACTTAACACTAAACAAATTGTAAACAAACAATTGTCAAAAGTGTGGGGATCATAGTTTTTCTATAAAATTATCGATATCACGTCGACATCAATACATTGTCTTAGTAAATACCAATTATGCATTATCGTGACGTCGATGTCGATACGACGTGACGTCGACGACGATACGAAGTGATGGTTGACATTGACAACCATAATAGGGGTGAATGTAAAGAAATTAAAATCCCGAGTAATTTCAGTTTTCTTGCTCGCTTTAAATCAAACTCAAAAAACACTAAACTCTATAATTTTCTTCCAAAATTCATTTTACATTTCAACAAAAGCATATTTTATATCTAAAAATATTTCAATAAACAGGTGAACAAGTGTATTTTAGTGAAAGTATTTCACAACAAGCAAGCAATTAGTACACTGAATGTAGCATCTTACTACGTGGAGCCTCGACTTATACTAAAATAAACGTAACAAACCAAATGCTAAAAGCTTACCTTTACATATTTAATTAACGGTAAAATTAGTGTTATCTTTATAAAAATAATATATAAGCAATGTATGTTTCTGCATATTTGAACCAAAGATTGTTATTTATGTACTATTTAAAAGCCTTCAGAAATCATGTACCACAGCCAGAGTGCGGGCATTTTACTTTTTATTATCGGCTAGTCTCAAACCTATCGTGTATTGTATTAACACTAAACACCTGCAACGATTCATCCGTTCGGCGTTTTTAAGCCACTCGCATAAATATTGGCTCACTTACCTACACAACAATAACTCAGAATCTGTGTGAAAGGGCTTGTAAGCAAAGAGCGAGAGCACATCTCACTCACTGCACTATTTGCTTTTGTAGCTGATCATACTCATAACCAGTGTTGTCACTCTACCACTATAGTGGTAGATATACCACTATTTAGGCTAAAATCCGGATCTACCACTCCTACCACTTTTCTTAAAAATCTACCACTTTTTATTTGCCTGCATTTGACTATGTTCTTTAGTTGCTCACAATTACCTAAAATTAAAGTTTTTAAGTATGTTGAAAATTAAACGTAAAGCACACTCTGTATAAGTTTTTCAAATTTTCACCAAAGAAATGTGTGATATTTATAACAATTACGTACCTTCGAAAGAACTTATACAACTTTATGTAAAATTTAACTTTATTGATGGGAAATTCGTGCCAAAAACTTTGCAATAATCTGATTTTTCGACTGCTGAGTGAAATATCGCCGTATCTCTGCCGCCGTTTCGAAAACGCCCTATCCCAGAAAATTTTGGAATAACGCCCTATTTCAGAACTTGTTTCAAAAACGCTCTATCTCAGCTTACATTTAATAAATTTGTGACATAAGCTGGGACGTTATGAAAAACATTTTGGACGTTCTTCAATCGAGTTCTGAGATAGGTCGTTTCAAAAGAAAAAACTGAAATATGGTGTTTTTGAAAAACATTCTCAGATAGGGCGTTCTCGAACTGGCAGCCGAGATACGAGCGATATTCCACTCAGCCGTCGATTGCAGTATCCGATGGATGCCTTCGATATCACGGATGTAAGTTGTAAGATTTAAAAAATAAATTGTTTAAAGCACAAGTCTATTTCATTAGATTCGGGCTACTGGTATTCGTTGGATACCATTGAAGTAATTTGTTATTTTAAGGTTTCTTAGTAGTTTTATTATATGTTTGAACTATGGGTTATGAAAAATGGAATATTCGGAGACTGTAAATTAACTTTTGTCGTATCCACACATGGTTTGTTAAAGTTCTTGGTCGGTAGTTCGCATTTGATTATCAAATTCAGCTGTTAAGGCCTTTGTAGTAAAAAAATTTTCAAACTTTTAAGACGAGTTCTTTGATACTTATTCAAATAGTTTATTAAAAAAACGCTTAAAAACTACCGACTACTAACTTCAGAATAAAAAACTAGGTCCCACTATTATTTAATTATATTTCTTTATTTGATAAGGTCTAAAGCCTATACAGTATACACATACTCTTCATACAGATGTTTATATGTATGTTGTTAATGCACTTGAAGTTGTTATGTTCGTTTTAATCGTTGAATATTAATAATTTGATTGGTTTTAATGTTTCGATTGAAATTAGGCTTTCTGACCAATTTGTTTTGAAGTGCAAGTTATATAAACTCCACTATTATATAACTTGCACTTCAAAACAATTGGTCAGAAAGCCTAATTTCAATCGAATTATAAAATTAAATTGACCGGAAAAGCAATAAATTAATGGTTTTAATGTTTTTGAACATTCTACCACTATTTTTAGGAGATCTACCACCCTTTTTTTAAAATCTACCACTAAATAGATTTTAGAAGTGATCACACTGCTCATAACTCGAAAGGCAATTGATTCGATTGGCAATTGATCCGAAAAGCAATGGTATCAAATTCAGCTACAAACGCAGGCGTTCGTCTATTCGTAATTAAAAGAAACAAGCTTTTATTTATTCAGAGTATTTTTTTTTATTCTCTATAATGAATGTTGTAAAAAATTATTAGTAACTACCAGGGATGCACCTTAACGTTAAGCTAATCGTTTATCAAAAAATTTCCACCGTTTCGTTGAAACACTTCGAAATATTATCGATAAAGAAATTATCAAGATAAATTGTATCTCGTTTTAACCGAAACGAAAAGCTTTCGTTAACGTTAAAAACGTTAACAAAAACGTGATATTTTATGTTTGAATTTTGCTGGCAATGCTATAGCCATGGTGAAGCCGTAAGGTGGTAACAGCCGAGCGGACATGCACACAAACTCCATGTAATTTGTTTGTGTAATTCGTTGGTGGTAATGTCAAAAATACTCTGAGAATGTTCGTACTGTCAAAATTCATGAGAAAAGTTGCAATCAGCTTAGCTAATGCTTTCACGTTTAATGACTCCGCCTTCAATCAGCTGGGTTAAAAATTTGTAAACAAACGTTCGTGCATTGTAAAAGTATGGGCAAATAAAGTTGGATAAAATATCAACATAAATATATTCCAAATAATCGGAAGTAATTAGTATCAAGCAAACTGCACTTAAATCTTATCGTGGAAAGTGTCCATGCAAGCAACTTGAAACAAAAGCAGCTCGTAAATCAGCTCCAACCGGTGGTGAAAAAAAAATTAAAATCAAGTGGTTTAAGCTATTATGCTGACTAAAATATTAATGCATCGGCTGCGATTTAGTTTCGTATCCCTCGAATATTTTATTAAAATTGGTATCAAATGATAGAGGGAGTTCTCCTGATCCTGATATGTAGTCGGCTGGAGTATTTTTTAATACTCTGGTTTCCCCACATAGTACGCTTTCAAATCAATTGATCATGAGGTCTTTCATCGGTGGAATTGCAAGGCAAGGATTGCGCTGTGGTGGCCATACAAAAAAAGGTTGCTGAGAAGCCGATTGATCCAGAAACAGTCACAAATCTATTTCGCATAACGAAAACTATTGGTTGTGTTATGACCCGGTCGCATTGGTAAGTAAATAACTAAATAACGAAAACTATTCGTTTGTAATAACTTGTACCTTTTCATTGTAGCTGATAGCAGATCACAAGTGCAGAAAGCACGCTATGAAGCAGCAAACTTTCGCTATAAATTCGGCTATGATATCCCTGTGGATGTGTTATGACGTTGGTTCAATTGGTGTCATATGATTAAACCATTGTTTTTGAATAATCAGAATTGATATAGCGGAAAGGGTTGATATTGGACTTAAAACAACTTCTTGTAAAAGCCCTCATCAACAAATTTCGTTTGATACACAAAACACCTCCTTGGGTCACACGTGATCCACACGCGTATAGAGGTCTGCAATTGTCATAGAGGTTTGAAGTACGACCACAATTTATTACCCAAATATGACTCAAACACCGTTCACCAGATCTTTGGTTAGGGATTTTCGGTTATCTCGATCAGCGAAGATCTGCAACAAAATAAAATGCAACATACACTCATGCTCATGCTCATTAATAGGTACAACATTGAAATGATTTCATTCAAAAAGTATAGGTATTTACTGATGCTATATATTAATGGAAAATATTACTATGAGCATGAGTGTATGCCTCTATGCAATTCATTCGAATTCAAATTTCATTTGTTTATTTTTGTTTCGCTTGTACAGAATTTTCAACTCAAACGCTTATTTTTGCAAATTCTGATGTCCCCCTTTGGGTTGTAGGGGCAAATTTTGAAAAAAATCCACCTTGAAATGCCTATGTTTTTTCTTTTTGGAGTTTATTTTTCTCTTTAGAAATTTATTTAGTCAGAACATAAGTAAATGAAAAAATGAATTTAACTTAGTAATAGAAAAGAAATTAAAAAAAAATTGTTAGAAATTACCGTTTTTACAACCCCCTTTTAAAAACCAAGGCATCACTGTGATGCATTTGCATGTCGTAAACATAGTTGTGTGGGTTTTTTATTCAACCGTTTTAAAAAATGAAGGTATCACTGTGATACAATTGCAGATCGTAAAATTGCTTGTGTTGTTTTTCTTAGGACACCACAGGACACAGCAGGTAGAATTGAAATTGCCCCTACCCAAAAGTTCGACCCAAAGGACATCAGAATTCGTTTTAGAGGTATGGTTCCTTCGGCAAAGTTTCTTATTTTGATACCTAGAATACGATTTTCACAGAGCAATGAGCGATTTTTAAATCGACCCGCCCTATTGTATGTATATTTCATTCATTCCCAAAAAGCAGCTAAATTTACTTTTGTGTCTGTTGATTCGTTGAATGATTCAATAGCTGAATAACCTAAAATGCATGAATCGTTGAATGTTGGTGCAGTGGTTTGGTTTAGAAGTTTTGTAAGCAAATCTGTATCGTCCTCGCTTGCCATTGTAAAAACTGTTGTCTTGTACAGCCTGTAAGAAAAAGATAGAATATTTTTACCTTTTTACTTGCTGGCTCGAGGTCATATAAATAAAAAACAAGTTGTAGAATATTTTATTTTCAGGAATTTCCAAACATTACTATGGATACTATACCTGCGTAAGGGAAGTAACTTTCAAATGATCAATGGCTACACCTCTCATATGTACAAATTCCGATATTTGTAATAAGCGTTGAAGCCTAGGGTCTAAGTAAATAGCTGCAGCTACTGTTGGTCTAGCAAGCAATTTATTTTTTTCCTTCATTTATTGATATTGAAATATCTGAGAGTGTTGAGGCTTTTTTAACTGCTAAGTAAGTTTCCAAGAAAAATTTAATGAAGTCGCCGAAAAGTAAATTATGTTTTTGAAGCTGTTCCGTAATTAATTTCATAACAGAAAAGCTTTGTAAAAAGTCATCCACAAAATCCCAGTCTATGATTGGCTTAGCAATATTGTTTTTGATAAATTCTTGAAGCACTTTTAAATGTTTTACCATCTCGTATGAGTAGCTCCAACGTGTTGGGCATTCATCAGTAGGTAGTGGTAAGTTATGTTCGACCAGAACACGATGTAGTCCTTGTGTGCGCAACTTTTTTGCTATTGTGCGGCAATCTTCATATTTTGGCTTTACATCTTTATGGTTTAATACATCTTGTACACACAATTGTACCGTGTGTGCGGCACATCTTATAACAGAGAGGGAATCTGCAATAAAATTCTGTTATAAAAGTGTATTCATTAGTTATATATGTATATAAGTCACACTAAAATGAGTTGTCATGCAATCATCAAATATCGGATCGTCGAAAATACTGTCACATGGAATTGAATCAAATCTTCGACCCCATTCTCTTCATTGTCAAACTTGCTGTCGACATACTCAACCTCGTTCTGCAAAAGTTTACCACACTTTATAATATTTTGCCCGTTGTTGCTAGTGATACTATATATTTGTTCTATTGAAATGTCATATCTGAAAACGTTAAATGATAGTTTTTTAAGAATTAAGGGCATCGATATCAATGAAATGGACCAAATAACTTACTTTTCTAAGGTCTCCATAATTATTTGTTTTAAATTTTTCGCTGTATGCCTTTCTGTGAAATTTGTGACTGAAAGTGTTTTAATAACTATTTCTCCCTTATCTAATAGTTGCGCATTTATACATACAACATTGCGGTAAAATCGTTTAGCACTATCAATTTTTATGGAAAATATTCTGTTTTTCAATAATGTTTTTAAACTGTCGATTTCGTTGTGCACTTCTTTTTGCAAAACATCGTGTATATTATTTCTGTTAATGTTATTTAGCCCAACTTGCTGACAAATGGGAGTTAATACTTTTTGCATATGACTGCTACTGAAAACTTGTAAGGCAAGCCCACATTCAGCCACAAAATCACTACACAATTTTCTAACTTCGTTTCTGGACATCGTAAAAATTATTTTATACTTAACATCATCCTGAAGGGTCTTAATTTCCACATATGTATTATTCTCATTATATTCTTCCTTGCGCTTTCGTAGAAGATGAGACTTCAGGTTTCCCAGGTGATCACTAGAAAGGATCCGGTGGCATATTTTGCATTCGTTTTTTCCATTGATATCCAGCTCATAAAAGTTGCGAATTGTATCACCCCGTTTTGTTCTCATTTTACACCATGATTTCCACTTTTTAACTGTAATATGTACATATATTAAATAAACGCAATGAGCTTTGTATTTGCAGTAGAAACTTTTTCAGAAAAATACACGATGTAAGTTTTGGTTGACGCGATTACGTTAGGTGTTTTCCCGAAGTGTTCTGACTAAAACTAATGGAACTGTCAAAAGGAAAAAATCCTCTCAGAGTGGGAAGCAAAACCAAAACCAGTGGGAAAAGTACATTCGGGAATGATTTCAAGGAGTCCGTGACGGTCCATGACTGAGTTTTTGGTCTTCGGGAACAAAGCTATTATGGATAATATAGCATTGCCAGCATAGTTTGAAATTAATAATCAACTTAAACGATTTGATTTCGTTTTGATATGGCAGAAAACGAAACAAAATCATTTCGTGAATTTGACGTTCTTAACGTTAATAAACGAAACGAAATGACTTTTTTTCGTTTATTAACGTTAATTATCGTAACTAAATGATATCGGTTTGTTGGTTAAGCATACCTGGCAACTACCATGTAGGTACTAATGTATTGATATCCATATTAATATGTAAAAACATTATTTGATGTAAGGAAAATGAATTGCAACCGATTGCACCCTGATTCTCTGATATTAAGTGTCTTGCTTTGGAGAAAACTCTTGCCGAAGCGGCACTACTGGCTGGAATCGCTAACAGACTGTTGGCTACTTTATAAAGTAAAGGGAATTCTAGTTGATGTAGGTGCCACCACTGAAGCACATTGAATTCGTCATAATATATGACATTAGTCGATTCATATTTTATAAGCTCATTCATCACATTATCTTCCTCGTTTGAAACTTGAGTTGGCTGTAAAAATGCTGTAAAAAGCTGGGATTTGCGAGTTGGAGGATTCGGTGATTTACTTTGTTGATCTTGGTTCGCCGTATCATTAACGTAGCTTAACATTTGGGCTTTGCATTCGTTTCTTATGAGAAGTTTATCGTTTTCGTTAAAAAATACTAATTTGTTCATTGGGGGAACAAAAATACAGCTAGCTTGTGATTTATAGTAAGATTATTAAACACAGTGGTGTCCAACAAATCATAAAGCTTCCTCTTAAATTGGTTTATGGAAGTTAATTCAAGTTCATTTCTTGCACAAAGATCTTTTAATCTATAAACATGGGGAAGGACCAAATGCAGGGTTGGGTAATTTTCACCTTCCAGCTCCTTGGACGATTCTTCGAAAACCTCTAATATTTTCAAGATTTCCTCAACGTAATTCAAATTAATACCATTGAGCCTTGATATTTGTTGTTCGTCTTGCAAAATATTAGTAATTTCCGTCCAGTTTTTTTTTATTGAGCTCAGCATATAAAATATGGTGTTCCATCTTGTAGGTGAAAAGCTTTTTAGGGATGATAGTAAAACCGAATTTTCCCCAGATTTTTTAAGAAATTTAACAAGCTTAGTAGCTGCATCGCGTTGAACTCAGGAATGGTTTTTATAGATTGTTCCAATACATTATTTAGCAATGGTTGATGCATGAAATGTTTTTATAGGACTCAAAAGCCTTCATGTTTCTTCCTCTATCAATGACAAACACGGCTTTTTCAACGAGTAGGTCGTGAAATTTTAATATCTTCAACATCTTTTGTTGAATATTTTCCCCTAAAGAGAGAATTAACGGAGAAATATTTTACTAAAAATATCACCTATTTTAGCTAATTTAAGATTTTAGGCCAAAATCTACACATAGGCCCGGTTTTTTAGTACGAGTATAAACTGCAGTAAAAGTTAACTAGAGCTTTTTCTTGCCACTATTTTCGTTTACATGAAATTTTACCGCTCATTTCAATTTCAATTTTCAAAGTGGCAAAAAAAGCTTTAGTTTAACTTTTACTTTTTTTACTCGCACTGAAAAACCGGGCCTAAAAATGTTTCTTTGTAATTAAAGTCAGGTTGCGATCCTATACATTATTATTTAACAACCCACGTAGCAACATTACCTTTAATTTTAAATAGTAATAGTTGGAAGACATAAGAAATAATAGGTATTAGTAAAAAAGTAAAAGTCAAACATTGCCGTTTATATCTTGACTTATATTTATTAATTTTCCAAATGTCAATTTTTTTCTCAGCTAATGCTCGTTAAATGTTACCAACTTAATTTAGTTAATTTGTTAATAAATAATAATAATATTTATATCAAACTTTGACTTTAATTTTTTACTTGGAAAGTAACAGTAACATTTTAATTTGTTAAACTTTGACTTTAATTTTTTACTTAGAAAATGACAGTAACATTTTAATTGTAGCATTTTACTAAATTCATAACAGCTACCTGTGCATCTTTCTCTTTTAAACGCTGACAATCCTAATAGACGACTGATAAGTTTTACCGTCCTTCACATAATGAATTGTCAAGGACATATAGACGTTCTTAAGAAATTATCGGTCCATACTATTTCCAGAGTTTTATCATATAAACTATTTATATTTCGGGATATTGTAGTTGGATGTGGTAGCAAGGACTCAACATTTGCGTGAGGACCATATTTCGCGCCGATTGACACAAGAAAACTCGGAAAAATTCAGCAAACCACTATCTTGGACTATTTGAAAAGAACGGCAATTTACAATCACCCACCCAGTTAATAATAATGCCACCATGTTTCAAGTCCGCACTAATTTCTAACTTCGCAGTAGAATTGTTTTTTTTTCACTTTTATAGCACTTGTGCCTTACTAAATTAGAGGTACTACTTTGATTAAATTTATAAACATTTCAACAAGTCCTGCAAACAACTATATTGTCCAATTCGAGGCCCGTGTTAGTCTTAACTTTACCAAATATATTCGACACGCCCTTTTTTGCTACAAATATCGTATTCTTTGCTCAAAATTTTTGATTTTATTTCTTTAAAGCTTTCTTCTTCACTGCTTATACCTTCGCTATGTATTATTGAGCTACTTGAAGTTAACTATAATATAGATATACATACTAAATAATACTAAGTCTTATATTAAATTTTTATTAAAAAAATTTACTTACGTCTCCTTCCATTGCAGCGTCGTTTTGTTTTCTTTCTTTGAAAACCAAAAATGTAGAGCGCAAGCAACAGTTCATTAGTTTGATTCGATTGATTCGAGTCATTCATTTCATCCTATCTTGTTGTAACTGTTACTTCACTCATTACCCGAAAGGCAATTGAAATAAGAACAAAACAAAGCATTCTTGCTTAAACTCAAACGCGCAGTTTCGTTGCCACTCAACTCTTGTTAGCGTTTGTTGTCGAGTGAATGCTGATCATTGTAAACTTTACCAAGTAGCGCAACTAACAGCTCATCGCTCAAAATTTGCACACACACACAAACATTACTAATGGCCATATTACGGAAATCTTAGGGAAATTGAAGTTAAATTTTTAAACAGACATAAAATGTTATAATTTTGGAATAAATGGCATCTAAGACACCTTAATTGCAGTAAATGAAATAAAATGTTTGCTTATACTCAAGTATTTAATTATTTTTTCTAAATTTATCTTTAAAATTGATGCAATGATTGATCCAATGCAACTCTGGTCTTCCTACTGTTCTTCATTCCACTCCATTCGAGTGCCTATTTTCACGGCCTGCGAGTGCCTTCCACTCTATTCGCAACATAACCTCGAATTAAGCTGCCAAACTATATAGTAAACAATGATGCTGATCGCTTGCCGAATCGAATCGAAAGTAATATCGGCAATAACACTGAATCACAGTGTGTGCACAGAAAAGCGAATCGGCTTGTGCAGGAGTTTAAAGCGGCAGTTACCCACGAACGTACGTAGAAAAAACGTGTCAGCTGACACGACCTGACAGCTCCGTCACATAAGCAGTTTTTCATATAGATGAGTTTAACACAAGTTTATGCATTATGAGTAGATTGTACGTGTTTTTATATAGAGCGGTAGAATGAGCGACACTGGCGCCATCTGATATTGAAAAGTAGCCATCTCCCAAATTTTGTTCCAAGTAAATCATAAGAAGAAGAATTTGACATTTGCTTTGGCTAAGGGTATTGGCACACTTTGCAAGTGAAATTATTTTTCCCACTGGTTGGTAATTTTCTAACATTTTTCGCAATTAAATAGCAATCGAAACGGCTGTAACGATTCTTATGAAATTTAGTGAGCATATTGGGTAGGTCCGAGAATCGGCCAACGTCTACCTTTTTTTCGCTACGTGCCTAGGGTCTTGAGATCAAAACGTGGACCCGGGTACCCCTAGAATGTGTTTATACAATATGGATATCAAATGAAAGCTGTTGATGAGTGCTATAGTACAGGATAATCTTCATACAACTGGGAGGCTAGGGTCTCGAGATATAGCCCAAAATGTGGACCCGGGTACCCCTAGAATGTGTTTATACAATATGGATATCAAATGAAAGCTGTTGATGAGTGCTATAGTACAGGACAATTTTCATATCCCTGGGTGACTAGGGTCTCGAGATATGGGCGAAAACGTGAACCCGGGTACCCCTAGAGTGTGTTTATACAATATGGATAACAAATGAAAGCTGTTGATGAGTGATTTAGTAGAGGATAATTTTCATACCCCTGGGTGACTAGGGTCTGGAGATATAGGTCAAACGTGGGCCCGTGAACGCCTAGCAATGTTTTTACATTGTGGGTATCAAATTGAAGCTGTTGATGAGTGCTTTAGTACAGGGTAGTTTTCATACCTATTGGTGACTAGGGTCTCGAGATATAGGCCAAATCGTGGATCAGGGTAACACTAGGATGTGTTTTTACATTATGGGTATCAAATTGAAGCTGTTGATCTGTGCTTTAATACAGATTAAGTTTTATGCCGCTGGGTGACTAGAGTCTCGAGATGTAGGCCAAAACGTCGATCCGGATACACCTAGAATGTGTTTTTACATTATGGGTATCAAATTGAAGCTGTTGATGTATGCTTTAGTACAGAGTAAGTTTTACACCGCTGAGTAACTAGGGTCTTGAGATATAGGTCAAAACATGGACCCGGATACCCCTAGAATGGGGAAAAATTTTAGAATAGCACACCCTTCATATAAAAAAAGGGGTTTTTATGGTGAAAGAGGAGGCTTTCCTGATCACAAATATATATAACTTAAAGTGCGCAGACTTATAGTTTACAAGTTATTTGTTGTAAAATTTGCAAATTTAGAAAATTTCTATAGCACTTTCACTTACAATTTACACATCTTTCAAAACCTTTATGCACATATATATCTATATAAATTGGCAAGGATACACTTAAATTTCATTTTTGTATATTTCACATATAATTCTTGCATTGTTTTTACTTAATATAAATGTTTTTCTTAAATCAATCGCGCCTTTGTAGCAACATTCACATTTATGTATGTATATATATTTTATTGATGACATTACAAAGCTGTGTTGCCACATCAACAAAGAAAAAACAAATATAAATATTACCTTGCCACCTTTCAGTTAATAAAGAAAAAGAAAAATATATATTTTTACGGACTGTACGTATATTTAATTGCCTCAATTAATTTCACGAATGAATCTTCGTGATTTTTCTAATTTTTTTTCTCCATAAATACTCAAAAATTAGATCTGAAAAATTATGACAATTATTTGTGTTATCCTTCACCAAAAAGTGTTTAAACGCATGCCACTCCGACTCAATCCGCTGAGTATGCGTGCCATCTTCCACCACAAAGGGGTGGTCCGGATCGCTGTGGTTCACCTTCCGATGCTCGTACCCATATTCAACCAAACAGTCGTACGCTTTTCAAAAATTGGTGTGTATCGTACTTCCTTCGATAACGTGCTTCTTTATGAGTGGTATGAGGACCTCCGCGGACCGAATATTTTCCGGACACACCTCCATCCGTATATGGTTGGTACCGTCTTGCACCATCCCCAACACACAATGTCCTTCGACCCTTCGACCTGAAAAAAAAATTGTTAACTATTTACGTGTAATATATATACTTTTATTACCTTTGTTATATTTCATTTTTCCGAATTTGCTCTCGTCGATCTGGACAATTTTTCCGGGACCCCCAATCCTTCCGTGAGCTTCCTGCTGCGATATTTGATATAGTACAACTGCTCCACGACAGTAGTTGTAGCAATCGCATATAGTTGCACTAGAAAGGACTGTGCCCTTGAAAAAATATTCCTTCCGAACTTGCGACTGCTGCTAATGGCACGCGTACATTGAATAAAAAATTTGTGCAAGATCAATTTTCGCGTTTTCAAAAAAGTGCCCGTTGTCCTCGAAATGTCGGCCTTTGACCGGCATACCCCTTTCCGACATCGGAAACTTCCAACTGTGTTGTTTCCTTTGCATGATACCTGCATTTGAGTTTTATGCAGTCTGCACTTTTTCGAGGTCAAAACTAAACCGAGTTTTTCTGCGAAAAGAATGCACGACTCGCGTATTTTACATTCTTCGTAAATTGCGACTAAATTCCACATCTCATTTACTTCTGGTACCTTCAGAATATTTGATTTTCTTCCACTACTGAAGTCGTCGTGTGTCACACCACTGCTGGTGGAAGGGACATCATCACAATCTAATAAGAAATCACATTTAACACACTGGAACAAAAAATAATACAAAAACCTACCAACTGGAACAATACTCATTTTGAAAAGTTGAAAAGAAATAGAGATATAATTTCTGTGGTAGGGATTCTAAAGATCCTCATAAAAACCAGGTTATATTCCGACAGTATTTTCAATTCAGTAGGTTTTTCATGGCCCCACGCCAGGTTATAAAATTCAATATATGGCTTGTTGCCATGTTTTTCCGGTATCCCGTTATGGGTAAAAGTTCCGTTCATATATAAAACACGTTTGATTTTTATGGCGTCACGCCCTATATTCCGTTAGTTTATGTATGTATGTATAAAAGTAAGGTTAGGTTTTTTATTGGCACCACGCCATTTTTCCAATGTCACTGATTCCTATTAGGAGTGCATAAAACCGCCCTCACTCCTGGTCAGGGAGGCATTGCATCTCCTAACTTCGCCAAAACGCCCGAGGGAAGTAAAGCAGCCAACCTTGAGGCCTATTTTATTTTTTCACTCAACGCAAAAAAGCCCGAAAATTGACGTTGAGTAGAGGATGACACCGCCCGACCACTCACACGTAAAGACAAGACCGGAATGAAAAGAAATTTATAATTTAAAAGTTGTTTGTTGTTAAAGTTTGCAAATATCTATACAAATTTTATATGTGTATACATATATATATTTTATGACATTACAAATCTATGCTGCCACATCTAAAAAACGGAACAAGTGCAGAATCGAAAAATAACTTATAAAAATATCTTTCATCTGACTTTCTCTTTAACTTTACTAGTCTTTATTTACCAAAAATTTGAAAAAGCTCTTTTTTGCATTCGTGAACGAGCTGATATTACCTTATAACTCTTATGTTCATTTTTATGTTAGCCGATCCAACACCGGCTGCGCCATGCACAGTAATTCTGCGTAGAACACCTTTCCGCGTAGGCGGCCTTCGGCCGCGCTTATAAAAACTAACCCTGGGCTACGCCATGCCAAGTCCGGGTGTGTGGTATAACCGTGGCTACAGTCACGGTGATGTCCTTCCGCGTAGTAGTAAAAATATATATTTTCCTTTTTCTTTATTAACTGAAAGGTGGCAAGGTAATATTTATATTTGATTTTTCTTTGTTGATGTGGCAGCACAGCTTTGTAATGTCATCAATAAAATATAAAATGTGAATGTTGCTACAAAAGCGCGATTGATTTAATAAAAACATTTATATTAAGTAAAAACAATGCAAGAATTATATGTGAAATATACAAAAATGAAATTTAAGTGTATCGTTGCCAATTTATATAGATATGTATGTGCATAAAGGTTTTGAAAGATGTGTAAATTGTAAGTGAAAGTGCTATAGAAATTTGCTAAATTTGCAAACTTTAACAACAAATAACTCGTAAACTATAAGTCTGCGCACTTTAAGTTATTAATATTTGTGATCGGAAAAACCCCCTCTTTCTTTTGATACCAAGTTTAACCCCGAACTCGGGGGGTGCTAAACTAAATCGCTGCCCTAGAATGTGTGTGTATATGTGTGGATATCAAATGAAAGCTGTTACTGAGAGCTCAAGTTCATTGTGATATTCGATTTAGTCGCATCAACCTGGCAAAACTGATAAATATGCATGCGAAGCCGAAATAAAGACAAGAATTAATAATACCCACATACCTATTTACATACTTCCTATTCGATTTGCCTGAAATTTCGTATATAAATTTGCATATATTAATATTTACGATGCTTTTTCCGGGAAGTATACCAGAGACGGACTGGGACTGGGATTAGGACTAGGGCTGGGACTGAGACTAAGACTTGGAGTGGGACTGAGACTCGGAATGTGACTGGAACAAAATACATAACACCCTCTGGACTGGAAATAAGAGATGAAGAAGAATGAGAAAAATTGAGAGAAGAGAAAAGAGAGAAGGACACTGAGAAAGAGATAGAATGAGACGAAGATGGAGGTAGATGAAGCCAAAAAGACCGAGGGAGGAGTGAATAAAAATATTAGGAAAAAGTGTAGAGGGGTAGGGCAGAGTTAGACGGAAAAAGCTTATTAAAATGTATGCAGATATACCAAATATAGGGCAGAACAATGTCTGCCGGGTCTGCTAGTACATGTATAAACATGTACTTATACATACATCCCAAGAAGCATTTCTTTAAACGTTTTTATACTCAGTTGAGCAGAGCTCACAGAGTATATTAAGTTTGATTGGATAACGGTTGGTTGTACATATATAAAGGAATCGAGATAGATATAGACTTCCATATATCAAAATAATCAGGATCGAAAAAAAATTTGATTGAGCCATGTCCGTCCGTCCGCCGTCCGTCCGTTAACACGATAACTTGAGTAAATTTTGAGGTATCTTGATGAAATTTGGTATGTAGGTTCCTGAGCACTCAGATCGCTATTTAAAATGAACGATATCGGACTATAACCACGCCCACTTTTTCGATATCGAAAATTTCGAAAAACCGAAAAAGTTCGATAATTCATTACAAAAGACCGATACAGCGACGAAACTTGGTAGATGAGTTGAACTTATGACGCAGAATAGAAAATTACTAAAATTTTGGACAATGGGCGTGGCACCGCCCACTTTTAAAAGAAGGTAATTTAAAATTTTGCAAGCTGTAATTTGGTAGTCGTTGAAGATATCATTATGAAATTTGGCAGGAACGTTACTCCTATTACTATATGTACGCTTAATAAAAATTAGCAAAATCGGAGAAGGACCACGCCCACTTTTAAAAAAAAATTTTTTTTAAGTAAAATTTTAACAAAAATTTAATATCTTTACAGTATATAAGTAAATTATGTCAACATTCAACTCCAGTAATGATATGGTGCAACAAAATACAAAAATAAAAGAAAATTTCAAAATGGGCGTGGCTCCGCCCTTTTTCATTTAATTTGTCTAGGATACTTTTAACGCCATAAGTCGAACAAAAATGAACCAATCCTTTTGAAATTTGGTAAGGGCATAGATTTTATGACGTTAACTGTTTTCTGTGAAAATGGGCGAACTCGGTTGATGCCACGCCCAGTTTTTATACACAGTCGTCCGTCTGTCCTTCCGCATGGCCGTTAACCCGATAACTTGAGCAAAAATCGACATATCTTTAATGAACTTAGTTCACGTGCTTACTTGAACTCACTTTATCTTGGTATGAAAAATGAACGAAATCCGACTATGACCACGCCCACTTTTTCGATATCGAAAATTACGAAAAATGAAAAAATGCCATAATTCTATACCAAATACGAAAAAAGGGATGAAACATGGTAAGGTAATTGGCTTGTTTTATTGACGCGAAATATAACTTTAGAAAAAACTTTATAAAATGGTTGTGACACCTACCATATTAAGTAGAAGAAAATGAAAAAGTTCATTAACACCTTTCATTTGATACCCATATCGTACAAACACATTCTAGAGTCACCCCTGGTCCACCTTTATGGCGATATTTCGAAACGGCGTCCACTTATAGAACTAAAGCCCACTCCCTTTTAAAATACTCATTAGCACCTTTCGTTTGATGCCCATATTGTGCAAACAAATTCTAGGGTCACCCCTGGTCCACCTTTATGGCGATATCTCGAAACGGCGTCCACCTATGGAACTAAGGATTACTCCCTTTTAAAATGCTCATTAACACCTTTCTTTTGATACCCATATTGTACAAACAAATTCTAGGGTCACCCCTGGTCCACCTTTATGGCGATATCTCGAAACGGCGTCCACCTATGGAACTAAGGATTACTCCCTTTTAAAATGCTCATTAACACCTTTCTTTTGATACCCATATCGTACAAACGCATTCTAGAGTCACCCCTGGTCCACCTTTATGGCGATATCTCGAAAAGGCGACCACCTATACAACAACCACCACTCCCTTTTAAAACCCTCATTAATACCTTTAATTTGATACCCATATCGTACAAACACATTCTAGAGTCACCCCTGGTCCACCTTTATGGCGATATTTCGAAACGGCATCCACCTATAGAACTAAGGCCCAACTCCCTTTTAAAATGCTCATTAAACACCTTTCTTTTGATACCCATATCGTACAAACGCATTATAGGTCACCCCTGGTCCACCTTTATGGCGATATCTCGAAAAGGCGACCACCTATACAACACCAAACTCCCTTTTAAAACCCTCATTAATACCTTTAATTTGATACCCATATCGTACAAACGCATTCTAGAGTCAACCCTGATCCACCTTTATGGCTATATCCCTAAATGGCGTCCACCTATAGAACTATGGCCCACTCCCTCATAAAATACTCTTTAATGCCTTTCATTTGATACACATGTCATACAAGCACATTCCAGGGTTTCCCTCGGTTCATTTTCCTACATGGTTATTTTCCTTATGCTGTCACCATACCCCTCAACTGAGTATGTAATGTTCGGTTACACCCGAACTTAACCTTCCTTACTTGTTAAAAATAATTTAAAGTGAATTAGCTGAACAAACGATATATAAACGTTTTTAAAATTTTACTTATAGCGTTTTCTTTTCTGAAATAAATTGTTGCCTAAGTAAATGGTAACGCCTTAATAGAGTTACACCTACCCCAGAAAATTGCCAACATTTATAGTGCATACAAATAACATTTCAACTCACCATATTCACTCATATCACAAAGCACACAAGAAGATTGCGCATTGCGCATGTAAACATTAGACCAGCTCTTTTTTATGGGCAATTCTTACGTCATTTTCTTTTAGCTCTTGTTTTTTCTCTCTTTTTTCATTCGCTCAAACAGTCAACTGTGAAGTAGATGCGCAGAGCGAAGCAATTTTGAACTCGTGAATGCGCAATCTGGGTAGGTGATTTGGGTACTCATATTAACAGAGTATATGTGGAACTTAAGAGCGAATTGAGAGTTTCACATATAATTCTTGCATTGTTTTTACTTAATATAATGTTTTTATTAAATCAATCGCGCATTTGTAGCAACCATGGTAAAATTACCAGGTAGAAGCATTAGCGAAAATGCAACCCTCCGGTGTATTTTTGTTTGTTGCCGATTGTACATAAACTGTCAATCCTTCTTTCAGTTTCCTCTGTCAAAAGTGATGGAAGAATAAAAATGTCACATGTAATTTTCGTCAACAAAGCCAAAAGAAAAAAATTGGTTTGCTGATGAAGCTGGAGGAAAAAGGTATTTTTAATGGAAAATAAAGGTAATTAGCTGATTTTTAAATGATATATATTAATTTATTGTTATTATTATTTACATATAGCAGCTGAATCACTTCTTCAACGTTTCCAGCGCATCAACTCTTGGTAATTCTATACGACAGCATGACACTGATAATATGCGTCCATAAATATCGAGAGAGGTGTTAAAAGACGCGCATTGACCTCGAAAACAATAGTCAGAAGGCGGAGGTAAATTATTTTGTGTTGGACAAGAGATATTTGCAAAAGAAGTTGAAAATTTTCATGTGCGCGTTGTAATGTTGATGATATTTGTACCCACAAAAAAAATTGTGGACATAAGTGTTTTGCGCAGATATAGTTTTGGTCTCCAAACCGGTGTTGGACCCACCCAGATTAATTTTTATAAGCGCGTCCGAAGGCCATCAGCGCAAAAATACTATGGATCCCACCCCGGTCTCGAAGCACTTCGGGGTCATTTTTCGGTTTTTTGGAAATATCTTTGAACGAGCTAAATTTTTTCTTTTCCCCTTCGGATATTTGTTATTGGATTTGGTGCTGCATGTTATCTTGCACTCAAAGAAATGGAATGTGATAAGAAATTTATAGATTTTCTGTCGAATCGTTTATATGATCGCATCACTTCAAGATTATCACATGGTATATGTAATGGTGATCCAGAGCAAAGGTATAGTGGTTTATTAAATTTATCATTACTTATGGCCTTAAAAGATGTGGCGTGTCTAGTGCCTCAGCATGTACTTCTGCATCACTGGAACCTACGTGCGATTGGAACTGATGAGGATTTGGCACATAGTTCAGTAAGGTATACGAGTTTACCGTCCTGAATTGTTTAGTTAATTTGAAAGTAATTTATTGTTAAATTTTTATAGATTTGGTATTGGTTGTTTTACCACCATTGAAGATGTTGATTATATTACCGATACCTGTATCAAACATGTCGAACGTTTACGTGAAATGTCTCATTATGGGAGATGGTTCTAGAACCAATTGATTTGAAAAATATCCAATGGTCGCAATATTAATTTGTTTATGAAATATAAATAAGGGACGTTTTGTATTGTACGCATCTTTTAGTGTATGTATTTATATTCCAAAGCAGTTTAATGTAAAGTGTGATACAACTTTTTAGGAATTATATTGTTCGTACTTTATCTGCCTAAGGTCGTTATTTTGTAGTATTAAAATTATATTGGGAAATGCTATTGCTAAATGTTTTTTGTAGTGGACCTTATTTTCAATACATGTATGTATGAATACTAACGTTACTGTCTCCAAGAGATGTTGAAAATTTAGGATGAGATTGTATATAAAATGCTGAGTTAATAGTATTTTCATGAATAAGTACTGATTTATTTTAAAATTTCATGTATTTTGTAAAGTAAAAATTAAGTAATTTAGTAACCTAATAAATATCGAAGATACATATATATATAATAACGTTTAACGTTGGAAACTCGTCGTGTCGGTATTTGAGGTGCAGATTTCTTGAAGGATATGTACTCCATGTCTTTAGATGTAATCTTTTTTAATTAAAAAAAGCACGGGTTGTGAAATAATTCGCTGTGCCACAGAACTTTCGCGTTCAGCGCCATTGCATGGTTGTTTTGATCCAATTTTTCTTTTGCCTCCTCTGTTCGGAGCCGATTTTGCTTTCGGTTTAATTTTTGGATACTAGTTCGGTTGTAGTACTGACTTCAATTACCGTTCCGGGTTTTCCTTCTGACTCTAGCCAGGAGGCTTTTGTAGCAATTTCGGCTTTAGGTTGGATCAGGTATCGGTACCTGCTAAGGTAAAAGTTCGGCTTCGAATATTTGCGTTTTCAACTCCAGTATCGGTTATACTCCAGTTTTTTTCTTGTCATCATATGGATGATGAATAATCCAAAAGTAAATCTATACATGTAAAACATAATTGTCTAGCAATATTTTCTCTTCGCAAACTGTTTGTGGCCCTGATAAGGGTCGCTTTTCGTAGGTATAATTGTTTAGCATTTTTTTTTCTCTTTGTTGACTAGTGGTGGCCGTCATAAGGGCCATTTTGCGTATACTTGTATAGTATATTTTCGCTCTTTGTAAACTAATGGTGGCCCTGAAACTAGGGGAGGTTACTGCGTCTGGGTTTTACGACTTATTTGTGGTACATCATGCATATCCGTTTGTGTGCTGCAGCTGTTCCGTGCGAAGTATTGACCTTTCGCTCCAACGGTGTCACTTAAAAAAAAAGCGAACATGTAGAAGGGACTTTATTATTTATCCTTCGTCCTTCCTTCACATTGTAGCGGCGAAAGTATTGTCCGATATTTTGGTAGATAATTGTAGGAATGACCGTTGGGGACGATGGGACAACTTCCGTTTTTTACAAACTCTTGATTAGCACAGCTAAGTCATAGATAAAATTATATTATATTTTTTATCTTACAACATTCGGGAAACAATATTTACATCAAAGACGGTAAATAAAGCTCTCTGAGCTCTCACAATAAGGTCACAGGCCTGAAAATGGAGCGAAAAAATTAAGCCATTTTAGGGAAGCTAACGCCACAAGCTTTTTCCCAATTTTTCCTCTTCTTTGATCTTGCGAGGTAATTCTTTACTTTAGCTCACAACTGCAAAAACTCGTGCAAAAATATCGGGAGAGTTGTCAAAAAAATGCGTTTTGGACTCAGGACGACGAATCCGAAAGCGAAAATTAAAAATTTTATTTCTGTCAAAAAATATTCCCACATAACTGAAAAATTGCACCGGAGCGCTCCGAAACCGGGGGGTGGAATCCATAGTATTTTTGGGCAGGTAATAATCTAGTTGAGGGGTCGACCGCTAATACGCTACCAAAAATATCGAGAGAGCTGTCAAACGACGCGTCTTGACATCAGTATTAATAATCCGAAGGCGGAAAATAAAAATTTTAATTCGTTGAAAAGATACTAACGAAAAACCGAAAAAAAGACCGGGGGTACCTCCGAAACCGGGGGTGGGATCCATGGTAATTTTGCGCAGAGCACCTTTCTGCGTTGGCGGCCTTCGGCCGCGCTTATAAAAAATTACCATGGGAGACCAAATCTATATCCGCGCAAAACACTTTTACCCACAGTTTTTTTGTGGGTACACAACACCATCAAAATTACAACAGCCGCATGAAAATTTTCAACTTTGTAAATATATCTGGAAAGAAATAAAATTTTCAATTTCCGTTTTCGGATTCGTGGTCCTGGGTCCAAAGCGCGTCTTTTGACACCTCTCCCGATATTTTTGGACGAGTTTTAGTAGTTGTGAGCTAAAGTAAAGAATTACCTAATAAATTTTCACATCAAAAGTAAATAAACAAAAAATGTAAACATAAACAACGTTTGACATTTTATGACCACCTTAGAATGAAAAAACATGTAAAATGCAACTCTGATGCTTTTACCTGGTTATTGTACCATGGTAGCAACATTCACATTTATGTATATATATATTTTATTGATGACATTACAAAGATGTGCTGCCACATCAACAAAGAAAAAACAAATATAAATATTACCTTGCCACCTTTCAGTTAATAAAGAAAAAGGAAAATATATATTTTTACGGACTGTACGTATATTTAATTGCCTCAATTAATTTCACGAATGAATCTTCGTGATATTTGCTAATTTTTTTTTCCATAAATACTCACAAATTAGATCTGAAAAATTATGACAATTATTTGTGTTATCCTTCACCAAAAAGTGTTTAAACGCAAGCCACTCCGACTCAATCCGCTGAGTATACGTGCCATCTTCCGCCACAAAGGGGTGGTCCGGATCGCTGTGGTTCATCTTCCGATGCTCATACCCATATTCAGCCAAACAGTCGTACGCTTTACAAAAATCGGTGTGTATCGTACTTCCTTCGATAACGTGCTTCTTTATGAGTGGTATGAGGACCTCCGCGGATCGAATATTTCCCGGACACACCTCTATCCGTATATGGATGGTACCGTCTTGCACCATCCCCAACACACAATGTCCTTCGACCCTTCGACCTGAAAAAAAAATTGTTAACTATTTACGTGTAATATATATACTTTTATTACCTTTGTTATATTTCCTTTTTCCGAATTTGCTCTCGTCGATCTGGACAGCTTCCTGCTTCGATATTTGATATAGTACAACTGCTTCACGACAGTAGTTGTACCAATCGCATATAGTTGCACTAGAAAGGACTGAGCCCTTGAAAAAATATTTCTTCCGGACTTGAGACTGCTGCTAATGACAAGCGTGCGCGTACATTAAATAAAAAATTTGTGCAAGATCAATTTTCGCGTTTTCAAAAAAAGTGCCCGTTGCCCTCGAAATGTCGGCCTTTGACCGGCATACCCCTTTCCGACATCGGAAACTTCCAACTGTGTTGTTTCCTTTGCATGATACCTGCATTTGAGTTTTATGCAGTCTGCACTTTTTCGAGGTCAAAACTAAACCGAGTTTTTCTGCGAAAAGAATGCACGACTCGCGTATTGTACATTCTTCGTAAATTGCGACTAAATTCCACATCTCATTTACTTCTGATACCTTCAGAATATTTGAATTTCTTCCACTACTTAAGTCGTCGTGTGTCACACCACTGCTGGTGGAAGGGACATCTTCACAATCTAATAAGAAATCACATTTAACACACTGGAGCAAAAAATAATACAAAAACCTACCAACTGGAACAATACTCATTTTGAAAAGTTGAAAAGAGATAGATATATAATTTCTGTGGTAGGGATTCTAAAGATCCTCATAAAACCGGGTTATATTCCGACAGTATTTTCAATTCAATAGTTTTTTCATGGCCCCACGCCAGGTTATAAAATTCAATATATGGCTTGTTGCCATGTTTTTCCAGTATCCCGTTATGGGTCACTTTCATCTAAAAATCCTTTTTTATTTTAAGTTGGACAATTTTGTGGTTCAAAGGATATTAACTCATTTCTGACCTGACTTCGAGCAGCAGGTACATGCTAAAATTGTATACAGCCAACGCCTGCCTGTGTCTGCACGCATGGTCAACTTAACTACAACATACATACATATGTATATGTACTTGTAAACAAACCTACTAATCACTTAGCAGGTAGCTAGTTTTACGAAATTATTATTTATCTCAGAATTAGTATAAGTAGATGTAAAAATTAAATTTTATTTCAATGAAGAAACGTCGTTCATTTCCTTAATTCATAAAAGTTCTTGTTTTATTATTGCGAGTTTTAAATAAATATTATTAGGAAAATGCCGAAAGGTAAATGTTTTAATCCATTTCATTTGTCTTCGCACCCAAACACCAAAAACCACGGGACTCTGAGAAAAGTAAAAACAAAACCACTTATTGACGCTGGATATTCCTGTTACAAAAAAAGCGATGGAGCAACGAATTTGCAACAAATGCCGACTTAAGCTATCTAAAATCAACAAAGATAATGAGGTTTGTATATACTTGCACATATAATAATTGAATATACAAATTTAGAAACAATATATCTATTTATGGAACTCATATGTGAGACATTGGCAGCTGCTCTCATGTACACATATGGTTTTCCATATTTTAACTTCAATATTATTAAGTTCGTCAAATATTAGGTAATTATCATACATTTGTTCGTTTTTCCATATGAAAGAATCAGACGATATTAATTTCAGCGAAGTACTCACTGAAACTGATAGCGACGTGAATTACGCTACGGAATGTTCTACATCTGTATCATTGGAGAAAGACAGAGAAGCAATGTTCAAGGCAACTAGTTTAATCAACAAAGACTTAGAAATAATCGGAGTTTCACCAATTCAAAATAAAGGTTCATCAAAAACGGTATTCAACTGAAAAAATGCAGAATGTTTCTGAAGCAATTTCAGGAAAATTTTTTGGCATATTCAGTGATGACAACGTTTGCTTCGCTGAAAATGATGGAAACGAAATATTACAAACTCTTAAAGACGCATTCGCTACCACCAGTGATCGAGCAAACAACTATTTGCAAAGACTGGCCTCATCGGAAAATTCAACATCATTTATCTGCTACAGTTCATATGATAACTGTTGCTAAGAAAATTGCTGAGGAAAAAGGAATTCTGGCAGAAGCAAATCCCAAGAGTCATCCGTCATTAGAAAGAGAAGTTATTGATTTAATAACACAATTTTATGAACTCGATGAAAATAGTCGTGTGATGGCCGTGAAAAAATTAATAACGAACGCATTCACGCGAAATTCATCAAATTTTTAAGGAAAATCACCCCACGGCTAAGTATAGTTTTTCAAAATTTGCAAATTTGAGGCCAAAACTTCATTTTCATTGAGGAAATAACTTACAGACAATGGATGAACGTCGATAGAACCACTTTGCAAGTAATGGTATCCCCAGTTGATAAATACTTATAAAAATTAGAGTCCGGGTTAAAAAATTAGTGTTGCATTCATACATAGTTAAAAGACAAAACAAGATTATAAGCAGCAAAAAAGAATCTTTACCAGAAAATGAATACATCATTCTCTGTGATTTTTCCGAAAACTATGCATTCGTCGTACAAAA
Source organism: Eurosta solidaginis (assembly GCA_029619165.1). Classification (NCBI taxonomy): domain Eukaryota; kingdom Metazoa; phylum Arthropoda; class Insecta; order Diptera; family Tephritidae; genus Eurosta; species Eurosta solidaginis. Next base: position 50,745 of record JARSSU010047792.1, read on the forward strand.
TTAAAACCTTTATTATTAGAAATTATTAAATTCTATTTTCGAATACGAAGTTTTTTATATTTTTACATGTAGTATCTAAACACACATACACATATACATATTTTCTTACGACGGTTTTGAAGTGTGCATTCCCATTTTATTTTCAATAATATATGTAAATGCATTTTAAAAATAACTAAAACAAGTAAAGGTGTCTAAGTTCGGGTGTAAACTCAGCGTGAGCTTCAATTGTAAATTTAATTTCAGATAAATTACTTTTCTACATAACACGTGGCACCGCCCGTTTAAAAGAAAAATATCTCCCCATTTCTTCTTACAGTACAACTTGATAAGTGAAATATCATTGATTCAAAACTATTTTTTGCTAAGTTATAGCTTATTGTTCTAGTCTACGACCCTTTTAAATTTGGTTTTATATCTAAGTTGCCATCGTCTTTAACCAATCCCGTCCTATTTTACTAGAAATATTTTCTGCTATAAGGAAAATATGTGTACACAATTTCGTTACGATATGTTAATTTTTCTTCGAGTTATGGCTCCCGAAACATAGAAAATTGGGTAGTCATAAAAGGGGCGGTGCCACACTATTTTCAAAAAATTTTGTGTTTTCAAATTTAATGTTATAATTCAATTTAGAAAGTAAAATTTTTTGATACGAAGTTTTTTTTTGTTAAGATATAGCTTATTATTTTCGTCTACGACCCTCTTAAAAATCTTTTATATAAAAGTGGGCGTGGACTTTAACCGATCTCGTCCATTTTTTCTAGAAATATTTTCTGCTATAAGGAAAATATGTCCCTCACTAGGGTAGGCACCTTGTCGTTGGTGTGAGGGCTTATCCGAACTCCATAGCGCCCGACAATGAGGCGGAGCTGTTTTGGACTGACATCTACGCCGTTTCGCCTCATAGTATGGCGGCGGAATGTCGGTGACCAAGAACTGCCAACCCCCTAATCCAGGGTGTTATGCGGACCGTGCATATTGGACGATTTGCAGCCAGGGGATAAATTCGGCTGTATTCAAACGGAGCCTCCCGATACCGGGCTCGGGAAGTATTGATGGCCTTACCACAGTAAGGGGCGCTGCTGTGGTGGACGGTTCTCTCCCCGTATATAATACTGGACCGCTGAGCCCGCCTTGTCGGGCAGGTGGTCGTACGGCCAAGATGAACGACTCATTACCTAATTTTAATAAGGACGATGATAAGAGGAGGACTGAGTCGCAAGCCAAGGACGAAAAATACGCATTAAGCGAAGCGTCGGACTCGGGGAGTGAGAGTAGTGCTGATTCAATGAACTCCGTGTTGGAGAAGCACAGAAATGAAAAGAGAGTAGAAGAGTGGAGAAGGGTACGGAGCAGGGGGAATAAAAGAGCTCTCTCGCAGTACCGTGCAGCACTAAGAATTGTACAACGCTTGGGAGCAGTGGTCGACCCAACAGAAGTGGAGATTGAGCGCTTGGAATGGGCCCATGAGGCGGTAGAAGTAGGTCGAAGACAGTTCAAAAGGTTTGCTGCGAGAAACCCTCGGTTCTGCAACCGGTACGAGGAGGAAGAAGCGTCGAATGGCAGACCCAGTCCCAGAGCCGCGAGGCAGGGCAGTCGCATAGACAAGGCAAGTAGGCCCAACGCTGTAAAACACATGGGCCCCAATAGCGAGGTTGTATAATGGTGTGAAGAAGATAGCGTGCGACAACATCGCGAGTTTGCAGTGGCTGGAGGAAGTGGTTCCAAACCTCCAAAGGCAAGGCGCGAACGCGCGGTTTGAAGTCGTGTATAAAGCGCAAATCCCCACAGTACCAAAAGTTAGGTATGGATACCATTCGTGATGAAGTCGGAGGATACACTGCGACTTCTGCAGAATCAGAATCCGAACATACCGACACAGGATTGGAAGGTACTTACAGTATCTCGGCCTACGGTGGAAGGTCAGTTCTACATCTTCCAAATAAACAAGCAGACGGAGGACATATGGTACACGCAGCTTGGCAAAATGTTCTTTGGTACAGGAAAAATATACATGCGACTCAGAAAAACAAGTCCCGAGGATAAAAATCCTAACACGCTAGAGGTTGGCGAAGTCGAAAAAGACCTCAAAAGCTTAAGAGAAATAAAATAATTAAAAAAAAATTTTAAGTTAAACGGTTTTATTGAAAACAATACTTACATGAAGTAATAATAATACGAAAAGCTAGAAAATAATTAGGTAGGTCCTAGGTAATAGTCATCACACTCCTTATCAATCTAGGGCGTTGATCAGACAATTAAATAATTCAAGTTTTTAGTCTTTATTTAATTGCCTATTATTTCTCATTCTATTTAGTTCATTTAGTAACTCATTATTACAAGGACTCTTTCCTGACAATTTGTTACAACCTAAGTCCTCAATACATAATCCTTCCAAAGACTCTACTCGACTCTGCGCCACGTATGCTTGTCCCTCCTCCTCCAACTCCAAAATATTTTGATGTCACTTCTACTGGACTGTATGCAATATTTGTTCCAAATATGAGCCAAATCGGACCACAAATGCGAATTTTGGAATATCTCGATCTTGCGCCACCTAGCGGCGATTTTTTTTCACAGGTGGATTTCTATTCTTGCATGTATTACGTGTTCCAAATATGAGCCAATCGGACCACAAATGCGATTTTGGGAATATCTCGATCCGTGCGCCACCTTGCGGCGATTTTTTTTCACAGGTCGATTTCCTATTCTTGCATGTATTATGTGTTCCAAATATGAGCCAAATCGGAGCACAAATGCGAATTTTGCGAATATCTCGATCCTTGCGCCACCTAGCGGCGATTTTTTTCTTATTATTGCATTGTCATCGGGTTCTGAACTATATTCCAAGTTTCAAGCTTGTAGCTTATCGGGAAGTTACTTAAATTTCAATTACAAGATTCGTTCACAACGGCCGTGCGGCCGTGCATGCGGCCGTGCAGCCTGTCAACTCAAGCTAAATAAAACCGTTTAAAAAGACAATTGGAGGTAGCCGACGTCATCACGAAGGTGTTAGAAGAGGACCAACCGCCAAATGGTGCTGTGACTTTCACAGAGGAACATCCGGCACAACAGTTACGAGAGGCTGAAGGGGGCCTCGAATACTCTAAACCAAAAGGGCAAGGGGAGGACGATGACGTCACGACGAAGTTGCTGGAGGGGGAAAACAGCCCAATGGTGCTGCGAGTCCTACAAATAAACCTCCAACACAGTAAAGTGGCGTCGAGCGAACTCCTTCTAACCCTTGAGGAGGGTTCGTTTGACGGGGCGCTGATCCAGGAGCCGTGGCTCTCATCGGGAGGAAAGGTTTCTGGACTTAGCGCGCGCGGGATTGGCGTTTACTAAGCGCAAACGGAAGGACGGGTGCGAGCTGTAGTAATGGCAAGGAAACAGCTGCATTCATATATGCTGCCTAATTACACTACTGAGGACCTCGTAGTGGTGGCCGTTGAGCAAAAGAATAAGCAGGCATTATCCGGGTGTCCTGCTTCATGGCCCATGCTGCGGAGGTTCCACTGATGGAGTGCAAAAGGCTAGTACAGGGGGAAGGGTGCAAAGGGCGGTTGGTCATAGCCGCAGATGGAAATGCGCACCACAATGCATGGGGAGGAGCAGATACGAACGAGAGAGGCGAATCCAGCCTAAGTTAAGAGGGGTGACCTTACAGGAGAAACCTTGCACAAATATCTAGGAATCATCCTAGACAGTAAGCTGTCACGGAAGCTCAACGTGGAGGAGAGGGCGAAGAAGGCCTCAAAGGCACTTTATGCATGTAAAAGAATGCTGGGGCGTACGTGGGGCTTATCGCCCTCTCTTTCTCATTGGGTCTTTACAGCGATTGTAAGCCCTATTCTATACTATGGATTTCTTGTTTGGTGGAAAGCCACACAAAAGCAACATACCTCAAAAAATTAGAAGGGTATGCAGACTATCGATGCTTAGCATTACGGGAGCCCTGAAAACAAGCCCGACGGCTGCACTGTATGCCATTCTGCACATTCCACCTGTAGACCTGGTAGCAAAGAACATAGCATTAACAACTGCAACCAGCTCGGTGCCTCGGGCAGCTTGAGCGCCGACCATATGGCCATAGTAGTATAACGTCATCAATCACAAGACGAACTGACTACCTGATTCCCTATCTGCGCTTCGAGGGAAATCTTAAGGCAACAATAGACGTGGACGGTTGGCGCAAGGGTGCGCAAATGGCGGACGAGGCGATACATGTGCACGCAGATGGTTCCAAAGTAGTGGAAGGAGTAGGGTCTGCTGTATACTGTGCTGATCCGGAAATAAGCAGATCATAAAGGCTGCCGGATTACTGTAGTGTTTTCCAAGCGAAAATATTATCCATAATCACTAACCCTGGAAGAGAATAGCTTAAGCCGTGTTAACTTTTATATTGACAGTCAAACAGCAATTAAGGAAATAATCTCGCATAGCACAACATCTAAATGCGTGTTAGAGTGTAAGCAATCTCTGGAGAGAATCGGGACAGGGACAAGCATGATAGTTCAATAGGTACTGGTCTCAGTCGAATCCCTGCCTGAAGATCCCTTGCACCCCCACACTTGAGGTTACACTGGACAATTTACTGCCTACGATTAATTTCATGGAAGTGTCATGTCGATTTCGTTCGGAATGTTTTAATAAGGCTAACTTTGACTTGCTTAATCAACTGTTAGCTTCCCACGATTGGTCTGACCTTTATGCTTGTACTGATGTTGAGGCTGCCACGTCTATTTTTATAGTTACCTAAGTGACTTTATTAATCGTTGCGTTCCGGTTCATTTTGTTAAGGCTAAAAGTAGTAAACCACCTTGGTTCTCGAGGCAACTTGCTAACCTGAACAATATTAAATCGAGGCTCTATAAGCGTTTTAAAAGATCTGGTTCTTCTGAAGATTTTTCTAAATATTTAGTTGCCCGTTCTAATTTCCAACGCCTGAATCAAAACTGCTATAAGTCGTATTTAACAGATGCAAAATTGAGTTTTTTAACAATCCTAAAAAATTTTACGGGTTTGTTAATCCAAAACGCAAATCTTCGGGATTTCCATAATCTTTGTCTTTGGGTGGCAAGAATGCTAGCCTTGACCATGATATTGCCGACTTATTCGCAGACTTTTTCAAATCGACCTATTCGTCAACCTGTACCCAAAACCGGTAGTTATCCGTTCGAAATAGTTAGTTCTAACTGTATTCTCAATCCAGTCATTGATAGTGCCACTGTACTTCAGAGTTTTTAGCTCTGAAACCGATTTTTCTCCAGGGCCCGATGTATTCCTGGCTGTGTGCTTAAGTTCTGTGCTTTGAACTTAACAGAACTGATCGTAAAAATTGTTCAATTTATCTTTGCAATCGGCGTCATTTGCATCAATTTGGAAACAGTCATTTATCATACCTCTGCACAAAAAAGGTAGTAGATCTAATATTGAGAATTATAGGGGAATTGCTAAGCTTTCAGCTATTCCTAAAACCTTTGAACAAATAATTACCTGTCAGCTTCAACATTTGTGTACTTCCATATTATCACCCCTTTCAGCATGGGTTTGTGAGATGTAGATCAACCACCACAAACCTAATTGAGTTTACCTCTTTAGTTCGGGATGGTTTTTTGGCTAGAAAGCAAACAGATGTGATTTATACGGATCTTAGTAAAGCTTTTGATTCAGTGAATCACGAACTTCTGATTCTGAAGCTTGATTTACTGGGCTTTCCGAAGAATCTGACTTCATGGCTCTCAAGCTATCTTTCTAATAGAACCCAAAAGGTGCTTTCTAAAAATATTATTTCAAAATCAATTAATGTTACCTCTGGTGTACCTCAGGGCAGTCATTTAGGCCCATTGCTTTTACTCTTTTTATTAATGATCTGCCACAGATTTTGAATTATTCACGAGCTCTATGTATGCCGATGATGTAAAAATTTGCTGTACATGCTTGCCTTCGGATTTAACGTGCTCAAATCTACTTCAGGTTTATTTGGACTCATTTCAACGTTGGTGTACAATAAATGCATTAGTTCTAAACTGTTCCAAATGTAAGTTCATGACATTTCATCGCGTGAAGCCTGTCCTGTCGTCTTATGCACTTTATGGCATTCTTATGGAGCGTATATCTTCGATTAACGATTTAGGGGTTCTGTTTCACTCGAAACTGAGCTTAAATTCCACATATTTCAGCTATTACTAATAAAGCAATGGGTACTCTTGGTTTTGTTAAGGAGTTCAAGGATCCGTATCTGACCAAAGTCCTCTACACTTCGCTGGTCCGCCCAATACTTGAATATTGCTCGTGTGTTTGGTGTCATATAAAGCGTATTGAGTCTGTGCTGAAACAATTTTTAATTTTGCTCTACGGGCCTTTAACTGGGACTCAAATCTTCATCTTCCGTCTTATAGAAGTAGACTTCTTCTCATTGATTTGCCAACTCTGGAAAATCGTAGAATATTACTCGGGGTAATGTTCCTGCATAAGCTAATTCTAGGTGAGGTTGACTCCCCTGAGCTGCTAAGCCGATTGAACTTTGCAGTTCCTGCTAGGGTGTCCAGACACTACGTGCCCTTCCATTTACCCCTGTGTCGTATAAATTTTGGCAAAAGTGATCCTATATGTGTTTGGTGCTCGTACTATAACGACTTCTATAATTGCATTAGTATCGAATGTTCGTTTGTTGCCTTACGCAATGCTATACTTTTCAGTCTCAATTGATATCTCATTCATTCATTCATTCATTCATTCATTTTATTCATTATTATCCTGTGCAATCTTAAATTTATACAATTCATAAAACAGAAGTATACTTATATATATAAAATTAGCAAAAGATAACAGTTAATGGTGTTTAGTGTCCAAATAACAGGACAGAGATAACACAATTTCTTTAAATAACTATAAATCTATGTGTACATTGTGGGTGCAATAGAAAATCTATGTAATGAAGAAAAAATATTTACAGAAGTTGAAGAATTAAACAAATTCCAATTTACAAGTGTGCTTACTACGAAAGAATTATACAGAGGTAGTGAAAGACAAAAAATATAATGAAAATACTAGTAATTATTAAAGTTTACTTGTTTAATTTGTAATGATAGTTTAATTTTAGTTCTTGTTCAGCGTTAAACAAAATTTTAAATTTTTAATTAATTCCATTTTTAATTCTATACTTGTATATATTTTTACGCTATCTTTTTTATGTTACTTTCCTTTGTATTTTGTTAGTCGACCACTCTTGTTAGTTGACTTTAAATAATTAAATAAATAAATAAATAAATAAATAAATAAAAAATAAATATTGGGCCCCAGGGCATATGGGAATAGATGAAGATTGCTCCCTAGACGTCCCAATTAGACTGGGGGGATTAAGCGAAGGCGGGAGGTCCACATGATAGACCAAGCGGGGAAGGCGTGGGTTCGAGCGCGGGGCTGTAAAGTATCGAAGATTATGTGTAGGTCTTACAACCTTAGACTAACAAAGTTGCTTCTATCATTAAAAAGAGAGGTCTGTAGACTCATGACTGGTATTCTGACTGGACACTGCGCTTCTGGCGTCACATGCCTTTAAATTAGACTTGGTCAGTGATAGCAGATGTAGGTTGTGCGGGTTGGAGGAGGAAACAATCGAGCACGTTCTGTACTCGTGCCCTGCACTTGCCAGGCTAAGACTCCAGCTATTAGGAGTGATAAAGCTGTCAGATCTAGAAGCAGCAAGTGGCTTAAGTCCTAGGAAGCTTCTAGTATTTCCGGACGGAGTTATTTTATAACATAGGTCCTGGTTTTTGATAGGGTTTTCAGTTTTGTCGGCAAAGCAAACTTCTGGTAAGACTAAGGACTCAATCAGTCTATGTGAGGTCCTTATGGACTGGCCAGTTCAACCTAACCTAACCTAAGGAAATATGTGTACCCAATTTTGTTACGATATGTAAATTTTTCTTTTAGTTTTGGCTCCCGAAACATAGAAAATTGCTTAGTCGTAAAAGGGGCGGTTCCACGCCCATTTTTTTAAATTTGAAGTTTTTCCTATTTATTGTTATAAATCCACTTGGGAAATGAAATACCGTTGATATAAAGCTCTTTGTTGGGTTAAAAGCGTTTTTCTAACCAATGTATAAATGTCTATTATGCGGAATGATCCGAAATGATGACGAAGTGAATACACGGTGGCAGCTGTTAGACTAATTTTTATTTTACAAATTCACTTTCCTAAATACATAATTTTCAATAGTGAGCCCACACAAATTCTCTTATACAAAAAACAATACAGTTGTTGCTGCATTCATAATTACACTTTCCAGCATATAATAAGTATGTATGCATATGTACATATGATTTTAAGCATAGCGCAATGATACAAGGTGGCAGCATGGTGACATACCTACAAACATAAATAAAAATTCCATGTACTTTGTTTTTGTAAATTCGATGGACAAATGTCAAAATCGTACTGCACCGGAAGTTGATGTATCAAATCAAATAAAAAAAGTTTATAATCAGCTGATCCATGATTTTAAGCAATGCAAATGAGCTGACAAAGAGATTGAGAAATTAACAATAGTTGAGTGACTGGCGTTAGGCTACACCAATAACATGTACTAGCATAATTGCCAGCAAATATCGGTAATTCAGGTGGATGACCGCGATAGCCGTGGCCTTCAATTTTAACTTAAAGAAAATAGAATTTTAAATTGTGTGAGCTAACTGGCAATGCAGTGGTTCTTAATCGGTGACCCAACATCCCGGCCACGTTGAAAAATATTTCAAACTGGTAAAAGCGCCAACTTGTGAATGGGGCGCCGAATAATTCCCTTTGATGTACGAACGTCAAGCACACGAACTTTCGAGTCCTTTCCTGATATGCAATTCACTATTCTTCCCATAAGCCATTTTTGTGGAGGTAGGTTGTCCTCATGTATGACGACTAAGGTGTTGTTGTTGATGTTTGGCCGATCTTTAAACCACTTTGAGCGTACTTGTAATTCGTTGATGTATTCGTTGTGACCATTGCTTCCAAAAGTTTTGTTTAATTGCAGTTATTTGTGACCACTATTGCGAGTGGTTTACTTTGAATGATTCGTTTCGCTCTGGAAGTGCCTTTAATGCATCGCCAATAATGAAATGCCCAGGGATCAATGCTCGAAATCACGATCCGATGATAATTGTGCTGTTGGCCGAGAATTCATTTCCGCTTCGATTTCCACTAATCGCTCAACTGGGAGATGTCTCATGACTTGCTGCATCAGTTTCGGCTTGTACCGCACACAATGTATGCATGACCTGACCCCTTGCCTTGCCACGTCCGCGCGAATACATTTGTGAGCTTAAGCCATTTAAATAAAACACGAACTTACTACTCTGGAGGTTTATTCAAGAAGGAGGAAGTTTCCAACAAGTACATATATTTATATTCTTATTAACTAAGCTTAAAACTACGAGTACTTAAAACCTAAGAGAAAACTTAAGAGAAATTATCATATAGATTGAAGGTGGAAAAGGGATGGGAGTAATGACATGTAACTCCTGCACCCCTTGTTTTTAAATACTCCTGGATTTTAAAGCGAATAATTTTATTAAAAATATAAATTAAATTTAAATGTATTTATGCTTTTTCATTAATTAATTCTAAAAACAAAGTGAAAAATTAACGGAAATTGTTATTAATTTGATTTTTAATTCAAGTGCATACATATATGAATATTTATACAATGTTTTTAAATTTTTAATTTCCATTTACACTTAAATATACATTTTAATTTCATTGTTTCATAGCTACGAGATATTCAAATTTTTCATATAAAGGCTTATTTACACAGTATTCGTAAATTTTAAAGGACGTTTAATATTAGACTCGTGGACATTTTTTAATTTTGCCTTTCTGAATTTTGGTTGTTTTTTATCCTCAAATTCAAATAATTTTTTATATAACCTTCAGACCTTTTTTCGACAAAATCTTCTCTACATAAATTCGCTTTAGATATATTTTTATGTTTTTTTGTTTCGATTCTTTTTTTTGAATTTATTATCACATACCGAATTATTATTATCATTACCGAATATTGAGATACACAATCTAATTTTCTCGATTCTTGTTTTGTTATTTCGATCCTCTAATCCGCATGTTTGGAAAATTTATCAACAAAAACTATAAAGGAGTGTTTTGAATTTACATATGTATCTATATGGATTATTGCTCTCGTATCACATGGTGTTTCGGTTATTAAAAATTTCTTTTTAAGAGGGTTTCTATCATACTTTGAGGAACTACAAATATAGCAATTATTAACTACTTTATGAATGATGTACTTAAGTTTAGGATAATAAATTTTTCGCTTAAGGTCTTGATAATTAGGTATTATCCCTGAATGTTCTGACTCTTTCGTGTGAAATAATGCTACTTGTTTTATTGCTTCATCTTCGTTTTTCAAATCCCTAGCATAATATGAGCATTTAATAAATTTAATATTGCTACTATTTTGAAAAAGATGTATTAAATTATTTTGAACTATATTATAAAGCGATTCAGATAATTCTGAATAGATTGTTGTTTTACCGGATTTTATATGTCTCCTTACTATATCAGAAATTTTATCAGGAATATCGTTTTCCTCAATAAATACTCTTTGATTCCCAATACCATTTCCTTTTCAACAGCTTTTCTTTTGACAATAAATATTTGCGATTTAATCGGTTTACGACCGTGTCTAGGATAGGAAAAACGATCGTTAAAATCTTCCTGTTGAAAGTGAATTGTGGCCATGGTTGAAAAGTTACCATCATCGTTTTCAAATAAATTGATTTCATTTGTATATGAATTTATCCTGCTTAAGAAATCAGCGATTGTATTATCCTTCCCCTGTATGTAATCTATTTTCGCTTCATATTCTCCAAGCTGTATGAGCCATCGTTGTAAACGAGGATTAATACTTTTTCCATTATATTTAGCTCGTAGCCACTTAAGTGGTTGATGGTCCGTGTGTAAATTGAACTCGACACCATACAAATACGGTCTAAAATAATTAACGGCCCACACAACAGCCAAAAGTTCCTTTTCTACGGTAGCGTAATTTTTTTCGTGGTCATTTAATGTCCTTGAAGCGTAGCATATAGGGTGAACATCTTGAGAGAGTACAGCCCCTAGGAATTACTGGCATCCGTAGTTAGCTTAAATCTTTTATAAAATTCGGGTATCTTAAAATCGGGTGATCAATTATTAATGATTTAAGCTTTTCAAAAGCGATATGTAATTAGGATCATTAACATTTATTTTAATACCCTTTTTTAGGTAATATATCATAGGATAGGCCACTTTGCATAATCTTTGATAAATTTACGGTAGTATCCCGTTATTCCTAAGAAATATCTTATTTGTTGTCGGGTTTTTGGTAGTTTAATTTTTGAATAATATGGACTTGTTTATGTTGGGCCTAACTCCTTCCGAGGGTAATACATGACCCAAATACTTAGTCTCCCTACATAAAAATTGCATTTAATAACTTGGATCTTAAGACCCGCCTTACGCAAAGCTTCAAAAATAACTTTAAGATTTGTAAAGTGTTCTCTAAAGAAGAGCTAACAAACTAAGATGTTATCTAAATAGACGACACATACCCGATTTATGCATTTTTGGAGCACGGAGTTCATAAGCCTTTGAAAAGTCGATGGAGCATTTTTTAGCCCAAAAGACATTCGCACAAATTCAAAATGTCCATCAGGCCTGGTGTTTTTACGATCCCCCGGCTTTACCACAATCTGATGAAAACCTTTGGCAAGGTCCAGCATGGTAAAGTACATGGCTCTGCCGAATTTGTCTAATATCGCATCAATATTAGGAACTGGGAATTTGTCAGAAATTGTATTTTCTTTTAATTTCCTATAATCTATCACGACTCTCCATTGCTTTAAGCCATTTTTATCATTTTTCTTCGGGACAATCCATAAAGGACTATTATATGGAGAACAGGACGGGGTTATTATATTTTGCTGTAGCATTTCATTGATTTGTTTGCAATTATTAGTGGTTGTTATAATTTCGTGTTGAATATTATGTGTAGCTGTAAGGTTTTCACCCTCCTTATAAAACAAATCTTCATATGCAAATAATATTTTTCAAGGTTTTTGCGTTCTTCCGCATTAAGATGATTTAAACTCAATTTTTAATAATATTATCAGGAACTGGTTTCAATGCATATATATGGTGGATATCGAAAGGATATTTATGGAAAAATATTTTGGTTTTATTAATTTCAAGATATATTTGAACCGATAATGGCATTGTAGCTTTCGTTTTTTAAATCTACAAATTTCCAAGATATTGTTCCATACGACTTGAATTCTTTAGGAAATGGTGTAATAATTTTACTATTTACTTTATTTATACCATTTATAGTTTTAAAATACAATGTTTTTTTCCAAACATTCAACGGAAAAGTTATTAAAACATTTGGCCCTATTAAACTGGTTGTAGAACCAGTGTCTATTAAGCAATTTATCCTTTCATTTTCAATAGTGATAGTTATCACCGGATAATTTTAGTTATACAAAAGTTTAACAAAATGTTGTCCTCAATCTCTTATTAATGCAGCACTTTTATTTTAAATTTTTCAATTTAATAATTTTTCAAGTTTTCTCTACAAAAGTTTTTTATGTTTTACGTTTTTATTAAAACTTTTATTTTCGCACAAACTTATTCCTTCACTTTACTGATTATTATTTAGCCTTTTAAATAAAAAAACACTTTCTTTCAATTTATATTTGAATTTTCTGGGAATCGAAGAAATTTAATTTCTTTGTTGGTTCTTTTCACGAGACTGCGCCAATAACATTTGTGAGCTTAAGCCATTTAAATAAAACACGAACTTACTACTCTGGAGGTTTATTCAAGAAAGAAAGGAAGTTTCCAACAAGTACATATATTTATATTCTTATTAACTAAGCTTAAAACTACGAGTACGTAAAACTACGAGTACTTAAAACCTAAGAGAAATTATCATATAGATTGAAGGTGGAAAAGGGATGGGAGTAATGACATGTAACTCGCGCGTTGATAATCCAAAATTTTAGCCTTATTAGCGCTACGAGCGCCTTTGGTAATGCTTTTGATGCAGGTGTCGCACGTATTTGATAGTAAAATCGCATTTGCTAGGTAATAATGGGTGCATTCTATCGGCTAGAATGTCCGCAAGATCTAACCGTCCACCAACTCTCAATAGTTGAAATCCTTCGATCGATTCAAGAAAGGGATTCAAGTAACGCAACTGTCCGTTTGTTGCTAGATTTTTCTGTAAAAGATTAATATCGCTAACGAAATGTTTTTGTTGGAGATTCCAAACTATGCAAATCAAGGCACGGTGCAATTCCTGCGGAGAGAGAGATTTTGAATCATTATATTCACCATGGGGTCGTAGTTTATTCACGAATCTTAACATCCAACTGATTAGTCTAATGCTGCCAGTATATGAGCTCTCTTTATCCACGACTTGAAGGATATAATTGCTGTTTACAGTTGTGCCGAATGCCGATTTTCGTTTTTCCATTTCTATAATTTTCATATAGACGCGTTTGTCTTTGTTTTTTGGCCAAGCCTCCATGGGTTTGTACAAAAATGCAGGTCCAGTATACCAAATCGAGCTGCCGAGTTCTTCCACCGTGCATCCTCTAGAAACTATGTCTGCAGCATTGCTATGAGTTGGAACATGCTTCCACTGGGATCCTGATGTTAAATCTTGTATTTCCGAAACCCGGTTTCCAACGAATGTCGAAAGCGTTACTGAGTGCATTTTTAGCCAATGCAAGACCACTTGAGAATCTGTCCATAAAAAAACGTTAAAAGATTTAGTAGAAAAAATTGATTTGATTTTTGAAAAAAGACGATATAAGAGGAGAGCGCCGCAAAGTTCTAGTTTTGGTTACGACTGTTTCTTAATTGGGGCTACTCTGGACTTTGCTGTGAGTAATTGAACAGAAACCTCTCCGAACTTGGTAACTGTGCGGGTGTATATTGCACATCCATATGCTCTTATCGACGCATCACAAAAGCCATGCAACTGAAGAGACTGGGTGTCTGTCGACAGGCAATACCTCGGTACTTTGAGCGATGATAAGTTGGATATGTTTGTGAGAAATTTTTTCCAAGCCGAATGAATATTCTGAGGCACGGATTTATTCCACTCCAGATTAAGCATCCAAATTTCCTGCAACAATATTTTAGACAAAATCAGAATAGGAGCCAACAAACCAAGCGGATCGAACAAAGATGATACAATTGACAGGATGGTTCGCTTCGTTATTCGACTTGGTGGTCCTTCCTTCGATTCAAACGAAAACAACAATATATCCTGTGCTTGGCCCCGTCGCATACCTAAGACGCTGGTAAAAGATTCGTCCAAGTTAAGATTTTTGGCATTGTTATCTTGTCTAATTTGATGATGATTTGAATGCAATTTTGACAATTCGAATCCCCCCAACGCTAACAAGTCTATCAGCTCTTCCTTTAATTGTAGAAGTTCAGTTAAATCATCTGAGCCGCACAACAAATCATCGACGTAAAATGATGATTTAACGATATTAGGTCCAAGTGAAAACTGATGTTGATGTTGCTCAGGCAAATATAGTAGACTTTGTATAGCCCGATACGGCGCTGAAGCCATTCCATAAGTTACCGTGTTGAGTTGATAGGTACGAATTTCTGAACTCCGATAAAACCCATCCTAATAAAGTATTTTGCAAAATTGGTAAATTGGTTCCGAGCTTGATTTGGCCGACTGACAAGATGCTAAAGCAGGTTTCCGTACCCAACAACAAATCAATTTTTCTTGGTACGTAAAATTCGTCGTCTGCGAGAGCAATATTACTTGGAATATTCCAAGAAGAAATATCTATTTGAGGGTCTGGTTGGTAAGCAATGTGAGGGGTTATGCAAAGTGTTAGCGGAAGCTCGAATTCACTTTATTGCGATTTGATATTAGTGGAGGTTTTGTATTTGATATTTGTTGAGGACTTACCGATGCCTTGGATTTCAATATTTTCCTTAAATTTAGGTAGCGACAAGCTTTGAGCAAATTCTTCGGTAATGAAGTTCACCTGAGAGCATGAGTCCAACAAGGCTTTGCCGAGTCTATAATTTCCAAGCGAATCACGAACTAGAATCTTGGCCGTTGCGAGGATGACTTGATCAGATGTCGAATTGTGTATGTGTGTGTGCACAGCTGCTTCCTGTGATAATGGACTGTAGTAGACCCGCGATGTAGTAAGCTATGGTGCTGCTTTGAACAAACCTTGCATCTGTGGGATGAGGGGCATTGTGATACTTGATGTCCTTTAGCTAAGCAGTTGACGCAAGGTCCAATTTTCTTCACTTGTTCAAAACGTTGAGTAGCATTGAGTGATTTGAAACGATCACAATTGTGGACTCTATGATGCGTATTGAGCAAACGGCACACGGTATCTTTGAGCAGGTGAAAGAATATCCGCTTGTTTTGTTTTTTTACCTTACTTGTGGTGGGTTTATTACTACCTGGAAAGACTGATGATCCGGCAGATGAAGTTTGCATCGGTTCCAAATATTGGCAATGTCTTTCCAACACCTTCACACAATTATCCCATTTCGGCAGCGTCTTGAAATCCAAGGATTCTTTCCACTTTTTGTTGTGTTTGCTCGTCCAATTTCTGCAATACCAAGTAAATAAGCATAGCGTGAGAAATATCTTTATCGTTACCAAGAGAGAGAAGTGACCCATAAATGGCAGATGCCTTATCGATAAGGCTTTTCAACTGTGAAGGATTTGGTTTCGAAAGAGATGTTTTCCAAAAAATTAACGTTTTGTTATCGTACCTTTCCTTTAATCGCTCTAAAGCTTTGGGGTAATTTTCGTTAGTTACCTGGAACGCATCGACGGTTTCTAAAGCCTGACCTTGGAGTGAATTCCTCAAGTGGTTAAATTTTTCAATATTTGAAAGGCTATACTCCTGCTGTTAGACTAATTTTTATTTTACAAATTCACTTTCCTAAATACATAATTTTCAATAGTGAGCCCACACAAATTCTCTTATACAAAAACAATACAGTTGTTGCTGCATTCATAATTGCACTTTCCAGCATATAATTAGTATGTATGTGTATGTACATATGATTTTAAGCAATGCAAATGAGCTGACAAAGAGATTGAGAAATTAACAATAGTTGTGTGACTAGCGTTAGGCTACACCAATAACATGTACTAGCATAATTGCCAGCAAATATCGGTAATTCAGGTGGATGACCGCGATAGCCGTGGCCTTCATTATAACTTAAAGAAAATAGAGTTTTAAATTGTGTGAGCTAACTGGCAATGCAGTGGTTCTTAATCGGTGACCCAACACTCTTTTTGCAAAGATATAGCTTCTTTTAATCGTCAACGACCTTTAGAAGGGTCTTTTATATAAAAGTGGACGTGGTCCTTAACCGATTGCATTCCTTATAGTAAAGGCAACCTCTCTGCCGAATTTTGTTACAATAGGTTTAACGATTTTTGATTTATGATTAATAATATTTGTAAATTGATTTCATCACAAGTGGGCGGTGCCACGCGTAAAATTTCAACATTCTAGGTGTATTATTTACTAAATAATCAGATTTTTTCTGTTTTCCAAAATGTTATATATATAACAAGTGGGTGTGGTTATTATCCGATTTCGCTAATTTTTGATACCAATCTATTCTGGGTCCAGATATGCTCGTGTACCAAATTTGGTGAAGATATTATAATATTTACTCAAGTTATCGTGTTTACGGACTGACGGACAGTCGGGCGGACGGACGGACGGACGGACATGGCTCTATCAAATTTTTTTTCGATACTGATGATTTTGATATATGGAACTCTATATCTATCTCGATTCCTTTATACCTGATTATTTGTTTGTCTAGAAGTACATATACATATGTATGTAGTTAAGTTGACCATGCATGCATACACAGGGAGGCGTTGGCTGTATACAATTTTAGAACGTACCTGCTGCAAGTAAATGTAAGCAAGTTGCTCGAGGTCAGGTCAGAAATAAATTATATCTTTTGAACCACAAAATTGTCCAACTTAAATAAAAATGGTTTTTAGACGAAAGTGTATCGCATATTAAATATATTTGGTGGAAAACATTTCGTGAGGGAAGACAATATGTATAATTATTAAAAAAATTCATTTTTTATTCATTATTTTGATTTTATAAAGTTAAATATGGAGAAGAGAAGCTCGGCCTTATATCTTATCTCTTCGGTGGTTATCGCGCTTTACATTTTTTTATTTTAAATACTTTTTTTTAACGCAGTTATTAAGTAAATTTTGTTACCAAAGATATAGCATTTTGAATGTGGGCAAGTTTGCTTACCCATCGAATCTGAGCACATGCAGATCTCTGAAAAAATTTTTTTTCGAGGAAATCCTGATACAATCCTGATACTTCATGCGAGCAACTTAAAAAAAAGTTTGAGCCGAATCAAAATTATGAAATATCAAAAGTTGTTCGATTTGTAAAATAATACCCATATGTATGCATGTAGGTATACATACATACATCCATACATAAATGTTCTAGCGAACGCAGTTTACTACCTTTATATAAGTCGCTTTCACGTTTGTCCGCTCATTTCCATATTAATTTTTGACCCACGGAAACGTCTTTTTCGGTAACTTCCCGTTGAGCTAGACACTTGATACTTAGAACATAGTTCGGATCAGGGGGGCATTACAATGCAAGTGAAAAAAATCCGCTAGGTGGCGCACGGATCGAGATATACAGAAAATTAATTTTAAAATGGAAATTTTGCGATCGACTTTTAACTAACTTCTCGGTGATGCAGATACTTGAAACTTAGCAAATAGTCTGCGTGTCGATGCAGTACAATTCGTGGAAAACGGAATGCCGCCAGGTGGCAGACGAATCGAGATAAACGAAAATCCCTGAAAATCCTTGAAAAAAAACGCAGAACATCTTGCGATCGATTTTGAAGTAACTTCCCGGTGAGCCGTGAGTCAGAACCCGGTGACAATGCAATATTTGATCAAACAAATTTCGCTAGGTGGCGCATGGATCGAGATATTAAGAAAATTAATTTAATTTGGAATTTTCAATCCATTTTTAA
This sequence comes from Eurosta solidaginis, assembly GCA_029619165.1. Classification (NCBI taxonomy): domain Eukaryota; kingdom Metazoa; phylum Arthropoda; class Insecta; order Diptera; family Tephritidae; genus Eurosta; species Eurosta solidaginis. The sequence continues at coordinate 68,860 of JARSSU010047792.1, forward strand.
CTAATTTCCCGGTGACCTAGAGACTTGAAACTTGGAACAACGTTCGAGACTTTGGTGACAATACAACTTACAGGAAACAAGATTCCGCTAGGTGGCGCTAAGTGAAATAACTACAAATCCTTGAAAAACGAGGGGAATCTTGCAATCGATTTTTGATTAACTTCCAGGTGAGCTGGAGATATGAAACTTGAGCCTTAAGTCAGAACCCGTGACAATGCAATATATTATCACAAAATACCGCTAGTTGGCCCATGGATCGAGATATTAGGAAAATTAATTTGAATTTGGGAATCTTTCAATCCATTTTTAACTAACTTCCCGGTTACCCAGAGACTTGTAACTTAGCACATAGTTCGAGACCCGGTGGCAATCCAATTTATAGAAAACAAGTTCCGCTAGGCGGCGTGCTGTTGTTGTTATTGTAGCAGTGCTTCGCCCCATCCAATAGGTGCGACCTATCACAAATTGTCATCAATATCCTCTAACGGGAGTCCAAGGAAACTAGCTGTTTCAACATGAACGTTGATGTGAATTATTGTTTGATCGTAACGACCCGATAAAACCCATCCTAATAAAGTTTTTTGCAAAATTGGTAAATTGGTTCTGAGCTTGATTTGGCCGACTAACAAGAGGCTAAAGAAAGTTTCCGTACCCAACAACAAATCAGTTTTTTCTTGGTACGTAAAATTCGTCGTCTGCGAGAGCAACATTACTTGGAATATTCCAGGAAGAATTATCTATTTGAGGGTCTGAGGGGTTGTGCAAAGTGCGGAAGCTCGAACTCACTTTGTTGCGATTTGATATTAGTGGAGGTTTTTTATTTGATATTTGTTGAGGACTTACCGAAGCCTTGGATTTCAATATTTTTCTTAAATTTAGGTAGCAACAAGCTTTGAGCAAATTCTTCAGTAATGAAATTCACCTGAGAGCATGAGTCCAACAAGGCCTTGCCGAGTCTATAATTTCCAAGCGAATCACGAACTAGAATCTTGGCCGTTGCGAGGATGACTTGATCAGATGTCGAATTGTGCATGTGTGTGTGCACAGCTGCTTCCTGTGATAATGGACTCGTAGTAGGCCCGCAATGGAGTAAGCTATGGTGCTGCTTTGAACAAACCTTGCATCTGTGGGATGAGGGGCATTATGACACTTGATGTCTTTTAGCTAAACAGTTGATGCAAAGTCCAATTTTCTTCACTTGTTCAAAACGTTGAGTAGCATTGAGTGATTTGAAACGATCGCCATTGTGGATTCTATGATGCGTATTTGAGCAAACGGCACACGGTATCTTTGAGCAGGTGAAAGAATATCCGCTTGTTTTGTTTTTTACCTTACTTGTGGTGGTTTATTACTACCTGGAAAGACCGATGATCCGGCAGATGAAGTTTGCATCGCTTCCAAATATTGGCAATGTCTTTCCAACACCTTCACACAATTATCCCATTTTGGCAGCGTCTTGAAATCCAAGGATTCTTTCCACTTTTTGTTTGTTTGCTCGTTCGATTTCTGCAATACCAAGTAAACATCATAGCGAGAGAAATATCTTTATCGTTACCAAGAGAGAGAAGTGACCCATAAATGGCAGATGCCTTATCGATAAGGCTTTTCAACTGTGAAGGATTTGGTTTCGAAAGAGATGACAATTCAAATAAAGTAGAGAAGTTTTCCAAAAAAATTAACGTTTTGTTATCGTACCTTTCCTTTAATCGCTCTAAAGCTTTGGGGTAATTTTCGTTAGTTACCTGGAACGCACCGACGGTTTCTAAAGCCTGACCTTGGAGTGAATTCCCCAAGTGGTTAAATTTTTCAATATTTGAAAGGCTATACTCCTTATCAATTACCTGCTTGAAAGAAACGATGAAATTCTGGTATTCGGAATATTTACCACTAAACGTTGGAAAGTAGTATGTTTATGAGGCTTCTGGATCACTTTTGTATGGAAAGCTCGAAGCATGTCTCACCCTAAAACTCTTTACTTTTGGTTCAGTCTGTCACCAGTCTGGCCTTAGGAATGGCCAGTTCATTATTTTCGGTACAGTCTGGGCTGATTCTGACCGAAGGAATGAAATCAGGTCTATATTTATCTTGACCTGAAATATTTATCACCTCCCAAAATCATTCAAAAATTCCGCTAGGTGGCACATACGTTTTTTCGGTTTGTGTTCTGGCTGAGCTCACCTCTGGCTGATCTCAACTCTGGCTAACTTCCGCTAGGTGGCGCATAAGAAAAAGCTTAGTGGGTATAAGAAAAAGCTTAGAGCTTTTTACCTTTAGCAGAGCTTTGCCGTAAACATGACGGCATATAAATTATATATATATATATATATATATATATATATATGTATGTCAACAAACCGCAAAATACATACCGACACAGACATACCCATCCATATACATACATTTAGATAAGGGCTACTTGTCTCAATGCATATAAATTGGACATCTTTTGAGTAAAAAAAATGAGGATCGTTAAAAGGGGGCTCTATATTTTTAAAGGACCGCAAATTTTTAAATGTCCCCTCATATTTCTGATGAGTCCCAGACTTCACCCGAGTCGGCTTAAAGAGTCCCATAGATTTCTAATCGAGCGACTGCTCCCCAATCACCCACCGCTTTTTTCTCGTCTGCAAAAGTAGCAGTTGGACACCTGTAGTAATCTTTTTGACAACATTTGTAAATGGGATATATTCATACATTTTATCATGGATGAGTATACAATAAGCAGCGGTGTGGCAGTTACGACCTTGTGAAATTTTAGCTCAATCCGAATATAGATGGGACCGCTTTTTATAGATTCATTCTGATGTATAACATCTAAAACATTATTGGAGCAAAGTTTTGCAGTTTTTTGCTTTGTATTTTAAAAAACGTGCTTCACATTGATTACAACCATCTGGGCTCCTTAAATATGACAGCATATAAATTATAAAATTTTTTTAATGTTTTATATCGGTATATACGAAGACAATTACAAATATCTTCTGTTTTCTTATATGAATTATCACGCAAATTACAATCTTTCTTGTGTAATCCATTGAATGAATATATAAATGGTTCTGATAGATATGATCTCAATTCATTTATCATAGAATAAAACAGTAAGGAAGGCTAAGTTCGGGTGTAACCGAACATTACATACTCAGTTGAGAGCTGTGGAGACAAAGTAAGGGAAATCACCATGTGAAAGGAACCTAGGTAACCTGGAATGTGTTTGTAGGACATGTGTATCAAATGGAAGGTATTAAAGAGTATTTAAGAGGAAGTCGGCCATAGATCTATAGATGGACGCCATTTAGGGATATCGCCATACAGGTGGACCAGGCCTTACTCGAGAATTTGTTTGTACGTTATGGTATCAAATGAAATGTGTTAATGATAATTTTAAAAGGGAGTGGGCCTAGTTCTATAGGTGACGTCTTTTCGAGATATCGCCATAAAGGTGGACCAGGGGTGACTCTAGAATTTATTTTGTACGATATGGGTATCAAATAAAAGGTATAATAGTATTTTAAAAGAGCGTGGGCCTAAGTTTATAGATGCACGCCTTTTAGAGATATCGCCATAAAGATGGACCAGGGGTGACTCTAGAATTTGTTTGTACGATATGAGTATCAAATGAAAGGTGTTAATGAGTTTTTAAGAGGGCGTGGGCCTTAGTTCTATATGTGGAGCCTTTTCGAGATATCGCCATAAAGTGGAGCCAGGGGTGACTCTAGAATTTGTTTGTACTATATGGGTATCAAATGAAAGGTGTGTTAATGAGTATTTTAAAAGGGAGTGGTGCTTAGTTCTATAGGGTGGATGCCTTTTCGGTATATCGTCTATAAAAGTGGACCTGGGTTGACTCTAGAAATGCGTTTGTACAATATGGGTATCAAATCGAAAAGGTGTTATAAGTATTTTAAAAGGGAGTGGGCCTTAGTTCTATAGGTGGACGCCTTTTCGAGATATCGCCATAAAGGTGGACCAGGGGTGACTCTAGAATGCGTTTGTACATATGGGTATCAAATGAAAGGTGTTAATGAGTATTTTAAAAGGGCGTGGGCCTTAGTTCTATAGTGGAGCCTTTTCGAGATATCGCCATAAAGGTGGACCAGGGGTGACTCTAGAATTTGTTTGTACGATATGGGTATCAAATGAAAGGTGTTAATGAGTATTTTAAAGGGCGTGGGCCTTAGTTCTATAGGTGGACGCTTTTCGAGATATCGCCATAAAGGTGGACCAGGGGTGACTCTAGAATTTGTTTGTACGATATGGGTATCAAATGAAAGGTGTTAATGAGTAGTTTAAAAGGGCGTGGGCCTTAGTTCTATAGGTGGACGCCTTTCGAGATATCGCCATAAAGGTGGCCAGGGGTGACTCTAGAATTTTTTGTACGATATGGGTATCAAATGAAAGGGTGTTAATGAGTATTTTAAAAAGGAGTGGGCCTTAGTTCTATATGTGGACGCTTTTCGAGATATCGCCATAAACGTGGACCAGGGGTGACTCTAGAATGTGTTTGTACGATATGGGTATCAAATTAAAGGTATTAATGAGGTTTTAAAAGGGAGTGGCCCTTAGTTGTATATGTGAAGGCGTTTTCGAGATATCGTACCGAAAATGTGGACCAGGGTGATCCAGAACATCATCTGTCGGGTACCGCTAATTTATTTATATATGTAATACCACGAACAGTATTCCTTCCAAGATTCCAAGGGCTTTTGATTTCGCCCTGCAAAACTTTTTCATTTTCTTCTACTTAATATGGTAGGTGCACACCCATTTTACCAAGTTTTTTTCTAAAGTTATATTTGCGTCAATAGACCAATACAATTACCATGTTTCATCCCTTTTTTCGTATTTGGTATATAATTATGGCATTTTTTAATTTTTCGTAATTTTCGATATCGAAAAAGTGGGCGTGGTCATAGTCGATTTCGGCCATTTTTTACACCAATACAAAGTGAGTTCAGATAAGTACGTGAACTGAGTTTAGTAAAGATATATCGATTTTTGCTCAAGTTATCGTGTTAACGGCCGAGCGGAAGGACAGACGGTCGACTGTGTATAAAAACTGGGCGTGGCTTCAACCGATTTCGCCCTTTTTCACAGAAAACAGTTACGTCTAGAATCAAGCCTCTACCAAATTTCACAAGGATTGGTAATTTTTGTTCGACTTATGGCATTAAAAGTATCCTAGACAAATTAAATGAAAAAGGGCGGAGCCACGCCCATTTTGAAATTTTCTTTTATTTTGTATTTTGTTGCACATATCATTACTGAGTTGAATGTTGGACATAATTTACTTATATACTGTAAAGATATTAACTTTTCTTTTAAAATTTGAATTTAAAAAAAATTTTTTTTAAAAAGTGGGCGTGGTCGTTCTCCGATTTGCTAATTTTTATTAAGCAGACATAAAGTAATAAGAGTAACGTTCCTGCCAAATTTCATCATGATATCTTCAACGACTGCCAAATTACAGCTTGCAAAACTTCTAAATTACCTTCTTTTAAAAGTGGGCGGTGCCACGCCCATTGTCCAAAATTTTACTATTTTCTATTCTGCGTCATAAGTTCAACTCACCTACCAAGTTTCATCGCTTAATCCGTATTTGGTAATGAATTATCGCACTTTTTCGATTTTTCGAAATTTTCGATATCGAAAAAGTGGGCGTGGTTATTGTCCGATATCGTTCATTTTAAATAGCGATCTGAGATGAGTGCCCAGGAACCTACATACCAAATTTCATCAAGATACCTCAAAATTTACTCAAGTTATCGTGTTAACGGACAGACGGACGGACGGACATGGCTCAATCGAATTTCTTATACTCAGTGAGCAGAGCTCACAGAGTATATTAAGTTTGATTGGATAACGGTTGGTTGTACATATATAAAGGAATCGAGATAGATATAGACTTCCATATATCAAAATAATCAGGATCGAAAAAAAATTTGATTGAGCCATGTCCGTCCGTCCGTCCGTCCGTCTTAACACGATAACTTGAGTAAATTTTGAGGTATCTTGATGAAATTTGGTATGTATGGTTCCTGAGCACTCATCTCAGATCGCTATTAAAATGAACGATATCGGACTATACCACGCCCACTTTTTCGATATCGAAATTTCGAAAAACCGAAAAAGTGCGATAACTCATTACAAAAGACAGATAAAGCGACGAACTTGGTAGATGGGTGACGTTATGACGCAGAATAGAAAATTAGTAAGATTTTGGACAATGGGCGTGGCACCGCACTTTTACAAGAAGGTATTTAAAGTTTTGCAAGCTGTAATTTGGCAGTCGTTGAAGATATCATGATGAAATTTCGCAGGAACGTTACTACTATTACTCTATATGTGCTAAATAACATTAGCAAAATGGATGAAGATCACGCCCACTTTTTATTTTTAAATTCAAATTTAACAAAAAATTTAATATCTTTACTGTATATAAGTAAATTAAGTCAAAATTCAACTCCAGTACTGATATGATGCAACAAAATACAAAAATAAAAGAAAATTTCAAAATGGGCGTGGCTCCGCCCATTTTTCATTTAGTTGTCTAGAATACTTTTATTGCCATAAGTCGAACAAAAATTTACCAATCCTTCTCAAATTTGGTAGGAGCATAGATTCTAGCGGTAACTGTTCTCTGTGAAAATGGGCGAAATCGGTGGAAGCACGCCCAGTTTTATACACAGTCCACGTCTTCCTCCGCTCGGCCATTAACACAATACTTGAGCAAATCGATATATCTGTTACTAACTTAGCCCACGTACTTACTGAGCTCAGCTTTTTCTTGGTATAAAAAATGGCGAAATCGACCATAACTACGCCCACTTTATCGATATCGAAAATTACGAAATGATGCCTAATTCTATACCAAATACGAAAAAAGTGATGAATGGTAATGGATTGGTTTTTGACGCAAAATATAACTTTGAAAAAACTTGTAAAATGGGTGTGACACCTACCATATAAGTAGAAGAAAATGAAAAGTTCTACAAGGCGAAATCAACAGCCCTTGAATCTTGGCAGGAATACTGTTAGTGGTATTGCATATATAAATAAATTACGCAGTACCCGAAGATGATTTTCTGGATCACCTGGTCCACATTTTGTCGATAATCGCGAAAACGCCTTCACATAATTACATCTTAAGGGCCACCCGCTATTTTAAAACCCTCATTAATACCTTTAATTTGATATCCATATCGTACAAAACATACCATAGTCACGCCCTGTCCACCCTAATGGCGATATCTCGAAAGGCCGTCCACCTATAGACCTAATGCCCACTCCCTCTTAAAAGTGCTCAGTAACAACCTTCGTTTGATACCCCATATCGTACAACATTCCTAGAGTCACCCCTGGCCCACCCAATGGCGATATCTCGAAAGGCGTCCACCTATAGACCTAAGGCCCACCCTACCCTCTTAAAATGCTCAGTAACACCTTTCGTTGATGCACATATCGTACAAACACATTCTAAGAGTCACCCCTGGCCCACCCTAATGACGATATCTCGAAAAGGCGTCCACCTATATCCTCATGCCCCACTCCCTCTTAAATGCTCAGTAACACCTTTCCCGTTTGATACCCTATACCGTACAAACATTCTAGAGTCACCCTGGCCCACCTAATGGCGAAGATCGCGAAAGGCGTCCACCTATAAGACTATGCCCACTCCCTCTTAAAATGCTCAGTAACACCTTTCATTTGATTCCCATATCGTACAAACACATTCTAGAGACACCCCTGGTCTACCTTTATGGCGATATCTCGAAACGGCGTCCACCTATGGAACTAGGATCACTCCTTTTCAAATACTCATTAACAGCTTTCATTTGATACCCATATCGTACAAACACATTATAGAATCACCCTGTCCACCTTAATGGGGACATCTCGAAAAGGCGTCCACCGATAGACCTAAGGCCCACTCCCTCTTAAATGCTCAGTAACACCTTTCATTTGATACCCATATCGTACAAACAAATTCTAGAGTCAGCCCTGGTCTACCTTTTTGGCGATATCCCTAAATGGCGTTCATCCATAGAACTATGGCCTACTCTCTCTTAAAATACTCTTTAATACCTTTCATTTGATACACATGTTATACAACCACATTCCAGGGTTACCCCAGATTGATTTTCCTTATTTTGTCTCCATAGCTCTCAACTGAGTATGTTATGTTCGGTTACACCCGAACTTAGCCTCCTTACTTGTTTTTCGATACTGATGATTTTGATATATGGAGTCTATATCTATCTCGATTCCTTATACCTGTACAACCAACCGTTTATGCAATCAAGTTAATATACTCTGTGAGCTCTGCTCAACTGAGTATAAACACAAGTAAGGAAGGCTAAGTTCGGGTGTAACCGAACATTATATACTCAGTTGAGAGCTGTGGAGACAAAGTAAGGGAAAATCACCATGTTGTAAAAAAGAACCTAGGGTAACCCTGGAATGTGTTTGTATGACATGTGTATCAAATGGAAGGTATTAAAGAGTATTTTAAGAGGAAGTGGGCCATAGTTCTATAGATGGACGCCATTCAGGATATCGCCATAAAGGTGGACCAGGCCTGACTCTAGAATTTGTTTGTACGATATGGGTATCAAATGAAATGTGTTAATGATAATTTTAAAAGGGAGTGGGCCTAGTTCTATAGGTGGACGCCTTTTCGAGATATCGCCATAAAGGTGGACCAGGGGTGACTCTAGAATTTTTTTTGTACGATATGGGTATCAAATGAAAGGTATTAATGAGTATTTTAAAAGGGCGTGGGCCTAAGTTCTGTAGATGGACGCCTTTTCGAGATATCGCCATAAAGATGGACCAGGGGTGACTCTAGAATTTGTTTGTACGATATGAGTATCAAATGAAAGGTGTTAATGAGTATTTTAAGAGGGCGTGGGCCTTAGTTCTATATGTGGAGGCCTTTTCGAGATATCGCCATAAAGGTGGACCAGGGTGACTCTAGAATTTGTTTGTACATATGGGTATCAAATGAAAGGTGTTAATGAGTATTTTAAAGGGCGTGGGCCTTAGTTCTATAGGTGGACGCCTTTTCGAGATATCGCCATAAAGGTGGATCAGGGGTGACTCTAGAATGCGTTTGTACGACATGGGTATCAAACGAAAGGTGTTAATGAGTATTTTAAAAGGGCGTGGGCCTTAGTTCTATATGTGGAGGCCTTTTCGGGATATCGCCATAAAGGTGGACCAGGGGTGACTCTAGAATTTTTTTGTACGATATGGGTATCAAATGAAAGGTGTTAATGAGTATTTTAAAAGGGCGTGGGCCTTAGTTCTATAGGTGGACGCCTTTTCGAGATATCGCCATAAAGATGGACCAGGGGTGACTCTAGAATTTGTTTGTACGATATGGGTATCAAATGAAAGGTGTTATGAGTATTTTAAAAGGGCGTGGGCCTTAGTTCTATAGGTGGACGCCTTTTCGAGATATCGCCATAAAGGTGGACCAGGGGTGACTCTAGAATTTTTTGTACGATATGGGTATCAAATGAAAGGTGTTAATGAGTATTTTAAAAAGGAGTGGGCCTTAGTTCTATATGTGGACGCCTTTTCGAGATATCGCCATAAACGTGGACCAGGGGTGACTCTAGAATGTGTTTGTACGATATGGGTATCAAATTAAAGGTATTAATGAGGGTTTTAAAAGGAGTGGCCCTTAGTTGTATATGTGAAGGCGTTTTCGAGATATCGACCAAAATGTGGACCAGGGTGATCCAGAACATCATCTGTCGGGTACCGCTAATTTATTTATATATGTAATACCACGAACAGTATTCCTTCCAAGATTCCAAGGGCTTTTGATTTCGCCCTGCAAAATTTTTTCATTCTCTTCTACTTAATATGGTAGGTGTCACACCCATTTTACCAAGTTTTTTTCTAAAGTTATATTTTGCGTCAATAGACCAATACAATTACCATGTTTCATCCCTTTTTTCGTATTTGGTATATAATTATGGCATTTTTTTAATTTTTCGTAATTTTCGATATCGAAAAAGTGGGCGTGGTCATAGTCCGATTTCGGCCATTTTTTACACCAATACAAAGTGAGTTCAGATAAGTACGTGAACTGAGTTTAGTAAAGATATATCGATTTTTGCTCAAGTTATCGTGTTAACGGCCGAGCGGAAGGACAGACGGTCGACTGTGTATAAAAACTGGGCGTGGCTTCAACCGATTTCGCCCTTTTTCACAGAAAACAGTTATCGTCCTAGAATCTAAGCCTCTACCAAATTTCACAAGGATTGTAAATTTTTGTTCGACTTATGGCACTAAAAGTATCCTAGACAAATTAAATGAAAAGGGCGGAGCCACGCCCATTTTGAAATTTGCTTTTATTTTTGTATTTTGTTGCAACATATCATTACTGGAGTTGAATGTTGACATAATTTACTTATATACTGTAAAGATATTAACTTTTTCTTTTAAAATTTGAATTAAAAAATTTTTTTTAAAAAGTGGGCGCGGTCGTTCTCCGCTTTTGCTAATTTTTATTAAGCAGACATATAGTAATAAGAGTAACGTTCCTGCCAAATTTCATCATGATATCTTCAAACGACTGCCAAATTACAGCTTGCAAAACTCTAAATTACCTTCTTTTAAAAGTGGGCGGTGCCACGCCCATTGTCCAAAATTTTACTAGTTTTCTATTCTGCCTCATAAGTTCAACTCACTTACCAAGTTTCATCGCTTAATCCGTATTTGGTAATGAATTATCGCCCTTTTTCGATTTTTCGAAATTTTCGATATCGAAAAGTGGGCGTGGTTATGTCGATATCGTTCATTTTAATAGCGATCTGAGATGAGTGCCCAGGAAGCCTACATACCAAATTTCATCAAGATACCTCAAAATTTACTCAAGTTATCGTGTTAACGGACAGACGACGGACGGACGACGGACATGGCTCAATCGAATTTTTTTTCGACACTGATGATTTTGATATATGGAAGTCTATATCTATCTCGATTCCTTTATGCCTGTACACCAACCGTTATCCAATCAAAGTTAATATACTCTGTGAGCTCTGCTCAACTGAGTATATACGTACTCATATTAG
>JARSSU010047793.1:0-48593 GCA_029619165.1 Eurosta solidaginis
CAATGAATAAAAGTATATTTATCGGGGTGAAAGAGCTCGTTTCCTAAGAACATCCAACATCCCCTATCCTGATCCGAGTGAGGCCAGGCAGACGCAGAAAAATGCTCCACAGGCTTATACTTGTCACGGTAGCAAGTGCAGTTTAAGCCAAGTATTACCCTCTGACCAAGGACATTTTCCTTACTGAATTCGAGGCATACGCGAAAAACTGGCTCCGTCGTTTGATTAATCAGGATAGGAAGAGAGAAGCAGTCTCATGAGAAAAGTCTAACAGGGACTAATAAGGAAAGAGAAATGAGAATGTTACGTAGTAGTGAAGAGACCTTGAAGCGCTTTGAGAGCCAGCAGACACACTTGTATTCCTGCCATGCATAAGTGTATAAGACTGAATCATATACTAACACTTGAAGAACTGCTGTGTCGTTTTAATACCAAAGGCGGGAAAGATCATCGTATGTGCCACAAAGAGTACAGGCCCATTAGCTTATCAATTAGAGGCTGATATATCTGTATATAGAGTCCAAGATGGGTAAAAAAAGTTCTTCAAGATACAACATGCGTACACTAAAGGCAAGTCGGTAGACATAGCACCACATAAGGTGGTTATAAACGTAGATAAAGCCTTGAGATAAAAGGATATGCACTGAAAGAAATGGTGCTAGTAAAATCAACAAATCGGTTCTGTTGTTCTTGACTTAACGGAGATTCGGTGAAATTGATCGAATTATGGTTAATTCGACCGAGTTCTTTGTCAAGCGAACAAATTAGTTTAGTCATTTCAACAGAAGAGAAATTGTCGCTCTTAAGTTAACAAAATTCTGTAAAATTGACAGATTCCTAATCAATCTAACTGATTTTTCTGTTAACACAACTGATCTCACTGGTCATTTCAACAGCGATCAAACAGTCAATACATGAGCAAATTTCAAAGAGAATTTTACGCTCACTGCGCTCTCTACTTTGTACTTATGACGATGGTGCCACTTGTTAAAAAAAACACCAAAATAAGAAAACCACCAAATCGAAAAAACACACAAAATGGGAAAACAACAAAAAACTAGTTTTTCAGTTATCAATACAAAACGAAAAACCCTTTTTTGAATTTACTGTGCAAAAAATTATGAGATACCGGGACACCTATTTATCGGGTACAATTTTGCAACTTCTCCTCCAAGCGAAATGCAAAATTGCGCCCTCTTGTTGCAAAAGTTTTGTTTGAACGAACAGGATTTTTCCAAAGTTAGTAACATTTTGTTCAAGTTTTTACGAATTTTCACTCACGCGAACGAATCTAATAAGATAATAAAAAACATCCTTTTTTAATGTTGATGTTTCCGACAACATAAAAGTTTGAGTTGTTTTGGAATCGTTTCAACTTAAAGTGTTACGAAAATTAAACTTGCCGAATTACATGTAAAGTTACTCCAGTGGTGAATTACCTTCCTGCGATTTGATTCTTTACTTTTCTATAACTTACAAGTTCTCTATTTAAAATGTTATGTCAAACATTTATACTACAAGTTTTGTTCGAAACAATCAAGTGTGGCAACTACATGCGAGAGAAGAAATTGAGAATGAGCTGAGCTGCAACTGAAAGAATTGAGAATCAGTTTTGTGACTACTATTTTCATTTCTATTTGCAAAAGCGAAGTTCAAAACTATAAATTAAATAAATTATAAAATATAAAATTTGGTGAAAGTGCGTTTAATAAAACAAAATAATAAAGTGTATAATGTTTAATGTGTGCCAGCATATTTGATGTACGCCCAATTGAAGTTCGGTTAGTAAGTGCGTACATATGTATGTATATGTAGCAAGCATGCGTATTTATGTATTCACATATTTACGTATGTATATGGCAACATAGGTACTTTCGTACAAAGCTGTCGCAACAACTTTTTTTGTTCATTTGACTACTAAAACGGTCAATTACGAATCAACGATTTGTGCGCAGTTGATTCAACATCTTGTTGCGATGGATAAAAATTGACAGAAATTTCGGTTGAATTGACCCGTATTTCGGTTGATTTTACCAGTTTTTTCTTTCAGTGTGCTTGAGTAGTCTTCTTAGACAATGTTTCTAAACGGACGGGGTATTGTTACCTTTGCTGTGGACATTAAAAAGCGAATGGGCTAGCTTAGCAGAGCGCATCACTCGAAGCTTATATAGAGATGTTCAAACCAGATTACTTACTTACGTAATTGGCGCTTAACCGTCAAACCAGATTGGACGAGATAAAAAGAAGGAGAGAGCTGCACATGATCGTCGACCAAGCAGGGAAGGCGTGGAATCATGCGTGGGGCTGCATAGTGTCGAAGATCATGTGCGGATCATACAACTGTGGACTAAAGAGCTACTCTTTTATTGAAAAGGCCCATAATGGAACTCTGACTAGGACACTGCCTTCTGGCGTCATCTGCTTTTAAATTAGGATTTGTCAGTGAAAGCAGGTGTAGGAAGTACGGGTTGGAGGGAGGATACGATCGAGCACGTTCATTCAATTGAAGCCCTCACGGACCAGACAATTCAACCTAACATAACTATAAAAATCCTCAACCTCGCCTTAATGATTGTTTTTTCCAGTGTTATGTCTGCAGTTGAATTTATGAGTTGATGGGCTGCTGGAGTAGGTATATTTGCATAAATTGCCACGTGATGTTATGTTGTTAATTAATTCTTAAGTAAGCGCAACCACTTGCAGGCAAACATACTTATAGACCAAACGCCAACACGCCATAGCGACTCTTACGTAAATAACTGCTTATGCGCCGATTAGTGGTGTGGTAACTGTGGGAAGCTATTCTCGGGGATTGCGAAGATAAACGGCTAAAGCAAAGACATGCGCTGAGATGAATATCTGTAACATATGTACGAGTATATACATGATTACTGGAAATCGGACTTACTGTGTATCATTTAATGTTATTAGCTAGCACTTTTGCCTTTAGATGCATACAAATTATTTTAAAAAATTCTTCGGATGATATATTGACCGGCGGCAGTTATATGTTGTACAACGTTGGAGAATTGCATATAGGAAGGACTAAGCTTTCCTTTTTGGTCATAATATCGTGACAAGTAATGACTAAGTTCTCGATATGTGAAATTCGATCATATTTTTGTCAGAAGTACTTAAGACGTACGCAGATGACGTTGCACTTGTCATAATTGACTCTTTGATGGATCGGGTGCCTTCGGGATATACATACTCTGTCACGTTGAGCGCCAACACGGAGAATACGGATGATGGTCTTTTTTACTAGGAGGTATAAGATCCCGAATTGGCGTAGGCCTAAGCTAGGAGGACCTGAAGAGACACCTTGCTAAAATATCTAGGAATCTTTCTAGACTGTAGGTTGTAATAATATAGCCTTAAGCGGAGACTCAGTGGCTTGGGCAGCTTGAGCTCAGACTCATCCCTATCTGCGCTCGACGCCTCACTCGAGCCACGATTGTGGTGGAAGGTTGGTACGAGGGTGCTCAATGGCAGACGCGGCGATACACGTCTACATCGACGGTTCATAGTAATGAAAGGAGTAGGTCTGCAACACACTGCGCAGACCCGGAAATAAACAAATCCTACGAGCTGCTAGATTAAATAAATAAATGAAATGCGCGATAACCTCGAAGAGATTTAAGGCCGAACTTCTCTTCCAATTTGCGTCATGCTCCTTTTAATTTTTCCTAAAATTGGCGGCACGGGAGTAGGACTTTTTTGTGCCGGCTTCCGAACGGCATCTGCAAGGCAGATGAGTTTTCACTGAGAGCTTTTCGTGGCAGAAACATCGGAGTGCTTGCCAAACACAGCCGAGGGGCGACCCCGCTTAAGAAAAATTTTCTTCTAATTGAAAAAACTTGTTTCTAAATATTTGGTGTTGTTTTGCCCGCGGCGTGAGCCCATGATCTACCGTGTGGTGGGGCGATGCACGCTACCATCACACCACGGCGTTCGCTTTACTGTAGTACTGCCATATTACTGTAGTGTTTTCCAGGCGGAAGTAATGGCCGTAGCTAAAGCAATAGAAACACTGAAGGACAATACATAGCTCGAACTGCAGCCGCGTCAATTTTTACATTGACAGCCAAGCAGCAATTAGAGCTTAGTCACACTCATCACTGTCTCAGTTCAAACTAATCTAACATACGTGGTGAAGTCCACGAATAAGTTGATTTTTTTCGAAAATACTGTGTTGTCTTAAACTTGAAGGTAACTTTGGTAGTAATAATACATTTGCGTTAATCATTTCTAATGATGTCTCTTAGAATCGAATATCCTATACAGGTCAAATCCTAAAATTTTGACATTTCATAGCGATAGAGCATATTTTCGACCACAAATGAAAATAAATGCCATCGATAAGAGCCCAATGCCGTGTACTTAGGTAATATTCCTTGTTCTGTCTTTAAGCTTTAAAAAGGCGAATTAATATGGATAATGAATATTTTGATAATTAATCAATATTTAAATTTCGACTTTCTGGACTTGAACGCTTATTCTACAAAATAGCTTATTTAACATTTTCGTTTTCCAAACACTGGGTGACCGACCCTCATCTTAATCGATAATTGTGAATTATTTGTAGCGCAAATAGTAAACATTTTTTGTGAGTAGAAGAAAATCAATAAAACAATGACTTTTATTTAACTTTTGCTACGATATCGAATGCAAAGTTTTGATGCAGTACTCATTTCAAGTATCGCTATATAAGTATCGGCTACCGATAGTATCGAATATATATTCAAAGTATCGGCATTGAATTGACAATACACATACAAAATTACTAAGGTCCAATGCCTTAATATTCGTTGACCCTTTTCCGAGTTTAATTCGTTTGAATATTCTGTGACTCGGTAACCCGAATTTACGGCTGAATTTAGTATTTTAGTCTCATCTCAAGATTGGTGAGATGTACTATGTATTGGTGAGTATAAAATTTTGGTAGCGAATATCAAGAGTATCGTTATATCTAACAAAATGTCGTATCGAAATTCGCGTCCCGCCCTTTGCCTTGCACTTAACTGACATTCGATGCTTTAAGCTGGAGTCATTGGTGCCGTATGTCGTATCGCTGTATCCGTATCCTTAACGTAATCAGCTGTTTATCGTTACGACGGTAAACCAAAACCCAATTGGTTAGCTACGATACGGTTACGACTTTAGCGCACCAAATAATCGATTGCATTGATCTCATAAGGTTGGTCGAATCAGCTGTTAAAAGGCTACCGATACGGTTACCGATAAAGCACCAATGTCTCCAGCTTTAGTTAGCATGGAATAAAAGCGAAATTTCTATGACGTATGGGTAAGTGAGTAAGCAAAGATGGTGAAAATGGCCTAAGAAAGACACAAAACGGTTAAACTTATTAAACTTAAAAAATTTTCATCCCAAAAGCTAATATCTATTTAAATTTGAGATCAAGTTATTCACACCCCAAAATGAAAATGGTTTTCAGAAGTACCGCGTTTATAACTTTCTTCATTTGCCAAAGCTTTTCCCAACTTCTTTCAACTTTTTAATGACCTCGACCATTAGGTCATATATTCAAGTAGTCAAACTTAAAGTCTAAATCCTTTTATTTTTATTATGTTAAGTAAAAGGAGATGGGAGTGACCAAAACGCGATATGATTAGTGGATTTGCCCATATGTATGATGCAGAGGTAATTTAAACTTATTGCCTGTTATCAATTTGTATCGAGGTATGAGACATTAATACAATATCTACAGATGTTTATTTATCTGACCATATACATACATACCGCACACCCACATACATCTAAGAGGAGCTAAGTCATAAATTTGAAATTTTGAGGCTATGCATACCACGGCTTATCCCAATTCAATATTTACCGACCTGTGCACTTATTTTGTTTAATATCACGCTAACCACCGAGAAGAACATTTCTTAAAACTTAAAATGTCATTTGCGACTTATGAGGACGAAAGTAAGTTTTTCATGTTTTCTCAACATTGTTAGTTTTTGAGTTGATCGCTATTAAGATTTAGGTGCTCGATATGATACTAGAGAAGTTCGTTGTGTATTGAATACCCCTGCGAAAATCGTGTGATTAATCCCTAAAGAGATTGGTCTCCGATTGGCCTCTTTTGTCTACATCTGGGCATAATTGAACCCCTTTAGTCCCTTTCGGGTACAGTTGGGATTAGTCAGTTTGATATCTATGTAGCCCATTTTAAGAAATATAAAAAAAAACTGCAAGGAAATGATTAAAATAAAAAAGATTACAGATGATTGAATAGAATGATTTAAGAAAAATGTCGAAGCATTATACCGAACCTAAATTACTAGGACTTAGCGACTACACCGGAGTTAGGTTTAATTTTCGAATAATCTTTTTTATTCAATTTTGAAAAGCAGGGCGAACAACGTACATCAAGTAGATTTGACGAAAATGCGACTGTACCCTATTTGAGGCCTTATTGATTCGAAAAGGACTAGTCTTCCTATGTTCTCATATGGGTACAAAGGGGATTGATCCTATCGATCCATTTCGGGTATAAATGGGTACAATTAGTCTCTTCATAGGGCATGCTCAAACAAAAGGGAACAGTTCAACTCATACAAAGAGATCAAAACTGGCATTGGTCGCACACTCCTTTGCGACTCAACCCAGATTCATCCTAGACTAACCGCATTTTTTGCAGGGACATTTTGAATATGTAAATATGTACATTTGGAAGGTTATTTTCATGCAAATACATTTATATAAATAAATATGTGTACATATACATTTATTTGATGTTTGCGTATCAATTAAATTATAGCTGAAAACATTTCAATAGCTCGGTTGGGTGTTTTGTAAAAACACTGAACCATTTGGTTATATCAAATTTGAATATTTGCGTTTAGAAGTTGTTTAAACAGGCTATTGGTTTATTTAATAACCACATGAAACGCATTACACTAAATTAAGAATAATACACGTATACAAGAATTATAATGAATTACTCCTTTAACAGACAGCATACCATCGGAGTGAAGAACACCCAGGCCTGAAGGATCCCACTGCATTTTGATTAAGCAAATGGCGACTTCCAAAAGCTTCCATAAAAATATGCTCTGTACATGTGTTGGGTAGTAAGATTTTACTTACTTACCTAAAATAAAATAAATAAATGTAAGGAGCGATAACTTCCGAAGAGATTTAAGCCGAGCTTCTCTTCCAATTTGCGTCGAGCTCCTTTTTATTTTTCTACAAATTGGAGGGAGGGGACCTACTTGTTTTATGCCGACTCCGAACGGCATCTGCAAGGCAGATGAGTTTTCACTGAGAGCGTTTCATGGCAGAAACACACTCGGAGTGTTTGCCAAACACTGCCGAGGGGCGACCCCGCTTAGAAAATTTTCGTCTAATTGAAAAACTTTGTTTCTAAAATTTGCCGAATTTTGCGGGCGTTATTCTTGGTAGATAGGAGATCAACCTGCTCGCATTCACGCCTTTCTGCCTCCGCTTTTTTCTTCCTGTAAAGGAGTCGCGGTTTCCTTTTCAACTCGCAGTAGCGTTCACAAACTCTTCTTGTTGCGCTCGTTTTAATGTAGCTCTCTGGATAGCATCTTTTCTTTCGGCTGCAATGCTGTATTCTTCATCGTACGGTGGTCGCCTGTAACCAATTTTTTCCTCAGCGGCGGTACGAAGTGCTTTAGAGATTTCGTCCCACTGATCCTCCATTCTGTTGTTGTTGTTGTAGCAATAGGCGCGACCGATCACAAATTGTCATCAATATCCTCTAACGGGGTTTTAAGCAAACCTGCAGTTTCAACAGGGGTGAACCATAGTGAGAGGGGTGTTTGAAGTGTTGGTTCCACATTGCAATTGAAGAGATAGTTGGTGTCATGTGGGGGACACATTGTAAGCAGGACATACATTTTGTATGTCAGGGTTGATTCTGGATAGGAAAGAGTTTAACCTGTTACAGTACCCAGCTCGAAGTTGAGATAGAGGGACGTGCGTTTCCCTAGGGAGAGTGCGTTCCTTTTCTGCGAGTGCTGAATTCCGTCGGGTTGAATTGTGCTCTCCGCCACGCAGAGAAGGGCGCGTGTTTTGGCTGCCCATGAGATAATGATCCGAGTCTCAACGAAGCTTTGATAAAAAAATTCCAACTTTACTGCAGCATTCATCATACAATCCCTCGTCTCTAGTTAGTCCCTCTCTGAAACTTAAAACAGTACACACGTGGTCTAAAACACCTTTATCCTTTGGCTTTTGACCACGTTCTGCAACCCACCTCTCATACAAGTCCCTCTTTGTTATCGCTGTGATTCTTATTTTCATGTTTATACTATCCTTAAACATCGCCTACGCTATTCGTATTTCGGGTTATTTGCGGCTTGTAGACATTTATGTAAGTTTCTTTCTTAAGGATGTCACTATTACTTTTATTAAATATCGTTGCTTTTACGAAAACTGCTGGGCTACTAACTTTTTTGTCTTAATATATCACCAAGTGGGTTGAGGTATTACCAATACCGACCACAACAACAAAAAACGTTCTTTGCGAAGCTGTAGTGACCTTAGAAATACTGTAAGAGGGAAACAATTTTCGTTGGCTTTTTTTTACCGTAAGTGTATCTTTTAACTATTTAACTAAATTTAATAAAAAATTTAATAAATCCCATTAGCTATTTGTGGCATGACAGAAAAGTTATTTAACATATTTGAATATTTTTGTTTCCAATTTTCAACTAATTAAATTTAACGAACAGCTAGAACACAACAATTTGTTCTGTGTGGAATTAGGTAAGTTTGAAATATAACATTACACTAGCAGATTATTTTCCCGCAATTAATTAAGTTGATTACCTAAGCCACTAGCGTAGTTGGTAGTTTATTTAAATTTAATTTCTAGTTAAAATACACACACATTTGTATTATGAAAAACAATAATACACTTGATTTATGATGCTTTATTCAATAAAAGTCAACAATCAACGAATACAGATAAATTTTTTTACAAACCCACACATTTACATATCTATTATCAAGCACATTTTTTTCACTGCAGTGAATTATATAACTGGTCCAAAAAATACTAGTTTACAACTATAATTATGTGACTGTATCTGATTAGCGGGGAAATGAGAGAAAGCTTAGCGAAGATGTAGATACATTTGCGATGTTTATAGGAGTAAGAATTCCAATTTTTGGCGTGTGATTTTAAAATTACAGAAATAAGTGGAGCTTAGGTACATATTTTATGTCGATTTCGAAAGGCATCTGAAAAGGAGAAGAATTTCTGCTGACTAGCTTTTCATAGCAGATATATAATCAGAGTGTTTGCAAAACAACTGCCAAAGACCAACCCCGTTTTAGAAAAACTTATTTGGACGGTTCCTTCATGTTAATTTTCCTTGAATCATCACCTTCTCCTCTCCTAGTTCGTTTATCTCAAGATTTTCCTCTTCCTCTATTTATCTTCTTCGGCACCTAACTCTTCCGATCACCATTCGTAACTAATCGGATAAAATTATGTATCCAGTTGCTGGTTTAAACATTCAACTCCACACATTCCAGATGTCGTTGATTCTTTATGTTACTGTTGTAGTAAGGTTAGGTTAGCTTAGGTGGTAGCTGCCCTGGTAGTTCCCCTCACTTGGACAGCATGAAGGTTTGTTGTGGTACTAGATAAAAAATGGTGACGTAGCTATAGCTACTTAGAGAATCGTTTAAACATAATCAAAATATTCTGAGTCGCGTGCCAGCAGATTAATTTGGATTAAAAATCATTTACATTGACCAAAATTTCAATAACTTTCTTGTTGAGTCCGTAAATTGAGTAGTGAAAGAAAGCCCTATATTATTTATTCGGCTGTCCAAATCCAATTAAAATTTACGAAAATTTGTTTGCAGTTTTTTTCTTTTTTTTTGCTGTTCCCCTGTATTTTATATCACGATAAACAAAATTCCAAACGAATAGCCACATCCTATATATTAAGTTTGAATTTTCTTCAAAACAAGGAGATCACTTTATAATAACACAGTACAACAAAATTAGGACTTTTTGTTGCAACTGAGTAACGATTTTATTTTTTCATAAAACCGAATTCGTACAGACCATTTTTGCTTAACATACTTGTGTGGTAAGCTATTTTTTATTTGCATTTAAATATTAGGGTCTTACAAGTGGTTTTCGGTGAAGCTGTAAGAAAACCTGGAAACTTGCAACTTACATTCCGGAAAATAATGATCCCTGTAGTATTTCATCCTTATACTTCAATTCTCCACGACTTCGTAGTTTTTTTTTGCTTAAATCAGTAATTAAACGCTGAGTAAATCTTTAGCAACATGTGCATCATTATATCAGATAACCTGATAAGCACGTTAACGCCAAATGTTCAATTTACTTATTATAAAAATTTACAGTCGAAGCAACCAAAAGAACGCATAATTCGCTAGGTTTCATGTTGAATATAAACTTTTAAAATCATAATTGTGACAAAACAAATAAAGGTGTCTAAGTTCGGGTGCAACCGAACATTATATACTCAGCGTGAGCTTCAATATCATTTCAGATAAATTACTTTTCTACATAGCACGTGGCACCGCCCATTTAAAGAAAAATGTCTCCCAGTAAAAACTTGATAAGTGAAATATCATTGACTCAAAACTATTTTTTGCTAAGTTATTTATAACTTATTATTCTAGTCTACGACCCTTTTAGACTTGTTTTATAGCTAAGTTGGCCGTGGTCTTTAACCGATCCTGTCCATTTTTATTAGAAATATTTTCTGCTACAAGGAAAATATGTGTACTTTTCTTCGAGTTATGGCTCCCGAAACATAGAAAATTGCTTAGTCATAAAAGGGGGCGGTGCCAACCCATTTTCCAAAATTGTAGTGTTTTTCCAATTTAATGTTATAATTCAATTAAGAAAGTAAAATTTATTGATACAAAGCTCTTTTTCGCTAAGATACAGCTTATTATTTTGGTATGCAACCCTTTTAAAAATCTTTTATATAAAAGTGGGCGTGGACTTTAACCGATCTCGTCTATTTTCTCTAGAAATATTTCCTGCAATAGGGACAATTTGTGTATCAAAGTTTATTACGATCCGTTCATTTTTCTTCGAGTTATGGCTCTCGAAACATAGTCATAAAAGGGGCGGTGCCACGCTCATTTTTTAAAATTTGAAGTTTTTCCTATTTACTGTTATAAAACCACTTGGAAAATGAAATACCATTGATACAAAGCTCTTTTTTTGCAAGATATAGCTTATTTTATTCTTCCACGACCCTTTTAAAAATCTTTTATATAAAAGTGGGCGTGGTCCTTAACCGATTTCGTTAATTTTTCTTCAAAGCATTCCATATAGTAAAGGCAACCTCTCTGCCGAATTTTGTTACGATAGGTTTAACGATTTTGATTTACGATTAATCTAATATATAAAATTCTTGTGTCACGGTGTTAGAGGCTTAACTCCTCCGAAACGGCTGAACCGATTCTCATGAAATTTTGTGATCATATTGGGTAGGTCTGAGAATCGGCCAACGTTTTTTCGCTACTTGCCTAGGGTCTTGATATCAAAACGTGGACCCGGGTACCCCTAGAATGTGTTTATATCAATATGGATATCAAATGAAAGCTGTTGATGAGTGCTATAGTACAGGATAATTTTCATACAACTGGGAGGCTAGGGTCTCGAGATATAGCCCAAAATGTGGACACCCGGATACCCCTAGAATATGTTTATACAATATGGATATCAAATGAAAGCTGTTGATGAGTGCTATAGTAAGGATAATTTTCATACAACTGGGAGGCTTGGGTCTCGAGATATAGCCCAAAACGTGGACCCGGGTACCCCTAGAATGTGTTTATACAATATGAATAACAAACGAAAGCTTTGATGAGTGATTTAGTAGAGGATAATTCTCATACCCCTGGGTGACTATGGTCTGGAGTATAGGCCAAAACGTGGGCCCGTGAACGCCTAGACAATGTTTTTTACATTGTGGGTATCAAATTGAAGCTGTTGATGAGTGCTTTAGTTCAGGGTAGTTTTCATACCTATTGTGACTAGGGTCTCGAGATATAGGCCAAAACGTGGATCAGGGTAACACTAGGATGTGTTTTTACATTATGGGTATCAAATTGAAGCTGTTGATGTGTGCTTTAGTACAGAGTACGTTTCTGCCGCTGGGTGACTAGGGTCTCGAGATGTTGGCCAAAACGTTGGACCCGGAACACCTAGAATGTGTTTTTACATTATGGGTATCAAATTGAAGCTGTTGATGTATGCTTCAGTACAGAGTAAGTTTTACACCGCTGAGTGACTAGGCCCGGATACCCCTAGAATGTGTGTGTATATGGATTCAAATGAAAGCTGTTGCTGAAAGCTCTAAAGTTCATTGTGATATTCGATTTAGTCGCATCAACTTGGCAAAACTGATAAATATGCATGCGAAGCCGAAATAAAGACATGAATTAATAATACCCACATACCTATTTACATACGTCCTATTCGATTTGCCTGAAATTTGGTATATAGATTTGCCTATATTAGTATTTACCATGCTTTTTCCGGGAAGTATACCAGATACGGACTGGGACTGGGATTAGGACTAGGACTGGGACTGAGTACTCGGAATGGGACTGAACAAAATACATACCACCCATCTGGGACTGGCAATAAGAGATGAAGAAGAATGAGAAAAAATTTAGAGAAGAGAAAAGAGAGAAGGAGACTGAGAAAGAGATAGGATGAGACGAGATGGAGATAGATGAAGCGAAAAAGACGAAGGGAGGAGTGAACAAAAAGATTAGGAAAAATTGTAGAGGGGTAGGGCAGAGTAGAAAGAAGAAAGCTTATTCAAATGTATGCAGATAGACCAAATTTAGGGCAGAACAACGTCTGCCGGGTCTGCTGGTAATATTTGTAAAATTGATTTATCACAAGTGGGCGGTTCCACGCCCATTTTAAAACTGTTTTTCAAATTTTCATTAAGAGTCTCAATATCAGGTCCACACGTCAAATTTCATCATTCTAGGTGTATATTTATTAAATAATCAGGTTTTTTGTGTTTTCCAAAATGTTATATATATAAAAAGTGGGCGTGGTTATCATCCGATTTGTCGTTTCATACCAATCTATTCTGGGTCCAGATAAGCTCGTGTACCAAATTTGGTGAAGATATCTCAATATTTACTCAAGTTATCGTGTTAACGGACAGACGGACGGACGGACGGACGTGGCTCAATCAATTTTTTTCGATACTGATGATTTTGATATATGGAAGTCTATATCTATCTCGATTCCTTTATACCTGTACAACCAACCGTTACCAATCAAAGTTAACATACTCTGTGTGCAATGCACTCTGAGTTATAAAAAAAAACTGTTCATGCTAATTCATTCTACAAAAAAGTATGTTTCTGTTAAAAAATTGGCATGGCAGATATAAATATGATGGGTTAAACAAGGTGCTGTTTAACTTTAAAGTCTTGATAAACTTCTTGAAATTAATGGATTCTTGAATGTCTCGAACGTAGGTATTCGGCAAGAAAAGAAAATTCTCCACAAACACCACGGTGACTGCCATCGTGAATTTCACACAAGTGGCGAACGTTTGGAAAAAAAACGTTCACCATATTAAACAGCCTGGACACCTGTTAAATCGCTGTCCGATCACTTAAATCAGTTGATCAATTGTGTTTCAAACATTATTGCAGATGAATGGTACATTGCATTATTTCTTAAAATTTTTGCTAATTGGCTGCTCATATTTTCTCTATTATCTACATTTTAAAAATTTATTTTAATTTGTAGTCTGAGTTTCTTTAGACAAATTTAAAAGATAAGTTGTTTTGAAACACAAATGGGAAATTAATGGCACTTCAATTTATTAACCGCGAGCAAAAAATAAACCATTCTTCCATTCTCTGCAGTTCGCGACAGCCATTCTCCCAGTCAACTATCATTTGATAAGGAGGTATGGCACTGGAGTACTAGAAAGATTTTTCACTTGTATTAATCCAAAATGGTGACTGCCTTCGCGTTGTTTATGTAAATCTTCTGAAGAATGACATTATCCCAATTACTGTTATGACACCCCATAAGCAGTGACATAATCCCAAGTAAAAACTTGGGGCTATGTCACTGCAGATTAAAAAATACACAATAGTGATAATTTTATACAATTAAGGATAACAATTTGTTTAGATTGCACATTCATTCCCTAAATGCCGTTCGTGCATTATTTCGTTTGATTTATTTTACGAATATATTCATATATGTATATGTTGCAGACGAAAAGTCAAAAAGTGAGAGTACTCCTTTGTTTTTAGTACATTTCTAATGCTTTTGATTGTATGTTGGCTGTTTCGTCTGTCTAGTGGTCAACCAAGCAAAGTATCTTTGCGCATTTGTGGCAAGTTCGCCTTGGTAAGATTAATTGCTGTTAAATGTATTTTTCATGTTTCTCTGGCATTACTGGATTCGTGGCAACATTTACATGGTCAATTTCTTTTGCTGCAGCTACTGCAGTTAAGCCTAAGCTGGTAATAAATCAAGTGGATTATAAGAAAGAGCGCTCTTAACACCTACTTTGACTAGGAATGCTTGGATGAAATTCATTGGAGTGCTCTTTTGATTATAATTGTTTTTGTTGTAAGTGAGTAAGTAATGAAACGAGTAAAAATTAGTGACTTATTGAAAAGTTAATATGAAAACGTTCAACACTTTCACTTTGACAGCTATTTAAGCTTTGGTATCTGACAAAGATAATTATTAAGCACTTTTATCCACCTGAAAAGGTGGCTGTACTGGGTTCTTTATATACATACGAGTGTACAAATGCATACATATACATATATGAACCAAAGAGGCACAATAGCGTATTCTTTAGTCAGACAGAGATTAAAATTTAGTCATTAAGTTAATAAGATGAAAGTCGCAGTCATAGTAACTTTTTGACTCAGTTGCCAACAAAAACAAATGACACTTCATAGTTTGGTTGTATGGGTATTTCAAGCTCAAATTTTGTATTATTTAAGGGACAGCTGCAAGTCCATTTTGATATTTCAAAAGAAATAGTATATATGCAAATCATCTCTTATACGATTATTGTATTTACATTTATTTATACGGCAATACAGTTATATGAAATTGACAGTTATAGGAAACACTTTCTCCATTTAGACTTATTAAAGGTAGGGTGTTTAAATGCATCGTTACGTAATAAATACATAGAGAATTAATTTATCTTTTTATTTCTATAACTTACAGCTTTAAAAATGTGGGTATGGAGAGGAGTACTTTTTAGGCCAGGGTCCTTTGTCCCTTCGCTAATAAACTAACCAGGCTCATGTGCTATCATCCACTGATATATGCATACTCATATCTGCATAAATCTGAATAAAATATTCTTCCACTCACACCGCACTATGGGGTATATTGAAAAAAATTGACTCAAAACTAAATTTCTCAGCTAGAAATTAATGTAACAAAAACTGCTCGAAAAGCCAGTTTGTTACTTGGATATGAACCCAGTACAAGCACGGTACGGGAAAGATTTATTTCACCGCCCGAATTTCCGAGTCACTTTTATTATCTGGTATTTTTGGATGCGTTGAGTCCATCCATTGTTAGAGAATTAGTCCGCCTGTAACTAAGGAATGCTCTGAAACTTGGTTACTAGATGGGCGTTATAGTTTCTGTACGATTTTCGGCGTATCTTTTCTCTCTTTACGTCACAGTAACGCTTACTCGATGATGGTCAGTCACAACACCCGAAGTAGTAAGCTTCTTCTTTTTCAATACTGCGTAACATAACTTACCGTATCAGCTTTCTCTAAAATGCTTAGCTTTTATAGATTTGGAGATAATAGTGTAAAGGCAGTGTGCAATTGAGAAAGACAAGCTAGAAGAGAATAAAGTTAAAAATGAATAAGTAAAGGTTTCCAAGCTCGGATGTAACCGAACATTATATACTCAGCGTGAGCTTCAATTGCATATTTCATTTCAGATAAATTACTTTTCTACATAACACGTGCCACCGCCCTTTAAAAAAAATGTCTCCCCATTTCCTCTTACAATAAAACTTGATAAGTGAAATATCATTGATTCAAAATTACTTTTTGCTAAGTTTAGCTTTATTATTCTAGTCTACGACCCTTTTAAATTTGTTTTATATCTAAGTTGCCGTGGTCTTTAACCGATCCCGTCCATTTCTACTAGAAATATTTTCTACTATAGGGAAAATTTGTGTACCCAATTTTATTACGATCCGTTAATTTTTCTTCGAGTTATGGCTCCCGAAACATAGAAAATTGCTTAGTCATAAAAGGGGCGGTGCCACACCCATTTTTTAAAATTTGAAGTTTTTCTATTTATTATTATAAATCCACTTGGGAAATGAAATACCGTTGATATAAAGCTCTTTTTTGCAAAGATAGAGCTTATTTTATTCGTCCACGACCCTTTTAAAAATCTTTATATAAAAGTGGGCGTGGTCCTTAACCGATTTCGTAAATTTTTCTTCAAAGCATTCCTTATAGTAAAGGCAACCTCTCTGCCGAATTTTGTTACGATAGGTTTAACGATTTTTGATTTATGATTAATAATATTTGTAAAATTGATTTTATCACAAGTGGGCGGTGCCACGCCCATTTAAATTTTTTTTAAATTTGTATCAAGAGTCCCAATATCAGTCCACACGTCAAATTTCAACATTCTAGTGTATTATTTGCTAAATAATCAGTTTTTTTGTGTTTCCACAATGTTATATATATAAAATGTGGGCGTGGTTATCATCCGATTTCGCTTATTTCAATACCAATCTATTCTGGGTCCAGATAAGCTCGTGTAACAAATTTGGTGAAGATATCTCAATATTTACTCACGATACTTGAGACAGACGGACGGACGGACATGGCTCAATCAAATTTTTTTTCGACACTGATAATTTTGATATATGGAAGTCTATATCTATCTCGATTCCTTTATACCTGTACAACCAACTCTTATGCAATCAAAGTTAATATACTCTGTGTGCAAAGCACGCTGAGTATAATAATGACTTGTGGGGACTAAGGGAAATATTTTAATCACTTTGCAGATTTTAATAAAACTAGCGAGCTTTTATAGCAGTTATTGAGAATTTATGTCAAAAACTTCCCAAAACAAGTAGGAAGGGAACAATGTTCTTAGTAAATTTCAATCATTTATGTGTTCAAGAATCTAATCTGTTAAACGAAATAACTTTGATTGAACTCATTAGTAAATGTGGTAAAATGGCGTGTTTAAGAATCATCTAAAAATTCGTTAATCATCCATTTGAATGCTACTGCCAGGCATGAAAAGGGAAAGTTTCGCAAGTCATAGATGAAGAAAAGATGATTCTTCTTACGCACGAATGCAATTAAGTTGTCTTTCCCTAGGATATTCAAGAATAACATGCGACCTAAATATTCAATGTTTTTATATGATGCAAGTCATGTTATGAAATTCTAGAAAGAAAATAAAATGAAAGTTGATGTTGTTTATGTGGGTATCAGGCATGGTTCGCCTCCCTCCCATCACGTACACATTTACATTACGCAAAGTCGCTCAGGACCTGACCTAACCCAAATCATTAGCACACCATTTAAAAATATATACATACATACATGGAGATATGTTGCAAATGTGTGTGAATATGTTCTTGTAGGTATGCCAAAAAAACCTCAATAATATATCAAGATGTACCTACATATGTGCACTGTAAGATACAGGGTGTCAGAATTGAACTGCTATATGCTAAAAAAGAATCGCTTAGCGGAGACTAAAATATTTAGAAAATATTTAGTGTGATAATTTCCTGCCAAAGAAAAACCACATCAGTGTTGATAATAAAATTAAAATAACTAAATAATTTTCCCACCAAACTCCGTTTTCTCATTTGCCAAACATGGAATTTTCCTGACCTAATTCTATTCCATAGCGAGAGCAGCCAGACGGCTCCATGACAGCATTTTCGACAGCCCTATAGGCATTGAAGTCCAATTTAACAAGTTGGATATCGGGCGGAGGTGTCGACCTACGCTGGCATCCATAGGATATCTCTATAAATTTCTGGACACAGCAATATTGAAGAAATAAATTTGCAGACGAGACTTCCAGGAGGGTTTACGAAATGAACATAAACGATTACCGCAGGAGTATCTCGTGAGGAAAATCGAATCCATTATTGGATAGGAAAGGGGCTGGCTTCTTTCTCAAGCTAAACAAATCTGCAATGAGATTACTTTCCAACGGTGGCGCAAAGCAACAAGCTGCCTCTGGGGAAGCTGTCATTATGAGGAGGATGATGAGTCGTTTCATCACTTTCTCTGCCGATGTCTTGGACTGCAGGCAAGCCCACTCTGATTTTTAAGTTTTAGTGGGTCTTACATGGGTTGAGAGAAGTTTAATATTTCCCTAACACTTAAGTTCATCACAGAAAGCTAAAGAAGTCTGCAATGAGAGTACTTTCAGTATCATCACTGCTTATTATACTATTGCACAGTTGCTCCAATGGTAGCGCATGCCAACTAGCTCCCACTGCAGAAGTTGTAGGGATGAAGAGGAATTGTTTCATCACTTTGTCGGCAGATGTCTACGACTGCAGGCAGACCACTCAGGCTTTTCAGCTTTTGCTAGTCTTACAGAGGTTGGGGGAAGGTTAATCTTTCGCTACTTCTTAAGTTCATCAGAGAAAGGGAGTCGTTTTTTGAGGACTATTAAGAAGTAATCTGGTTGGACGAATGTGTCGCCACCCGG
Source organism: Eurosta solidaginis (assembly GCA_029619165.1). Taxonomy (NCBI): domain Eukaryota; kingdom Metazoa; phylum Arthropoda; class Insecta; order Diptera; family Tephritidae; genus Eurosta; species Eurosta solidaginis. Next base: position 18,756 of record JARSSU010047793.1, read on the forward strand.
CACTCACTGAGGGCATACACATTCACACGTGGTTAGAAGATATTATACTATCATAAGGCAAAATTTATGGTCCTATGCTACAGATTGTGAGTCACCCAAAAACAAGGGTTTGAAAAGAAAGAAATACAAGGTACTCCGCATATATTTAGTTTAAACTTCTCTTCCGACTTGCGACCGCCGTGGTGTGGTGTTAGCGTACTCCACCTACCACACCGAAGACTCTGGCTTCAAGCCCCGGGGAAAGCAACATCAAAATTTTAGAAACAAGTTTTTACACTTAGAAGAAAGGTTTTCTAAGCGGCGTCGCCCTTCCGCAGTGATTTGCCAAGCACTCCGAGTGTATTTTCTGCTTCTCAGTGAAAACTCATCTGCTTTCCAAAAGACTTTCGGAGTCTACATAAAATATGTAGGTTCCGTCCGCCAATTTATAGGAAAAATTAAAAGGAGGACGACGCAAAGTCAAAGATAAGCTGACTCTGAACAGCAGCTATAAGACAGAAGAATTTTCGCTAAAAATGTTTTCAAGGAAACATATGCTACCACCACACAACGGCACCCACCATGGGTTTTACCTTAATATTTCCTCTCAGTAGCCACCAAATCTACCAAAGGTGTTTAATGTTATTGGCTATTTAAAGGACAAACGACCTGGACCCGTATTACGTTCTAAGATCCGAGATCGAAACTCACATTTTACATCACAACAGCTCTCAAATGGTGGATTGTATTAATGATGTATGTAACCAGAACAAATAGTACTCGTTATATCCGTAAGGTTCTACAATTTTTAGGAATGGAAATCTCATTGCATAGTAATCGTTGAGTGAAAATGGGTTTCAGCCACTGATGGTAAAAACTTAATAGCCTCCAGGGCTACTCGCGTCAGAGCTGCCTTTTTATACCGCAGATTCATAGTGATGTGCAAATGAATAACGGGTAAAATACAAATGATAGCGGACATGACAAAACAAACTTTTTCACTTGGAGCCGCTACCCAGGTAAGCAGAACAACAAAATGCGAAAATACGTAAAATAGCTGTTTGGCCCGCCGATATACCGACCAGCCACCATCGACACTTACAAAAATTTTGCCAATTTCTTTTTATCTAACGTTTTGGTGATGGTGCAAGAGGGTCAGGGTAAAATTATGAAAAGGTTCGTGCCAATAAATAAATTTCAGCTCTCTTATAATTTACGCATCTTAAAAGCTCACTCACTTTGATTTATTTAACACAAATAACATCTGATTGGCAGACGCAGAAACAGCTGAAATCATTTGGTCATTATTTCACTTTAATAATTTTTCAAAATTGAGAGGCTACTCTCTTCGGTATTTGATATTTTTCACAAAGTAAGGTTTTGAACTTAGAGAGCTCGGTATAATGCACCATAACGCACTTTTCTACCGTAAAGGACATCTCCTAACTGCTCGTTACTTTATCCATACATAGCCCACAATATTAGCACCGAATCGAAAGCGACGAGATCCCAGACGGCCTTAGATAGCTTAAGTACTTTCATCGATATTCATTTAATTTTTCAACAAAGATATCGGCTTATCTTGAACTCTTTCTGGTGGAAACGCACAACCTTTTTTACAATATTAATTCAACTAACCTACTCAGACTTCAAGAATATCCATCTCACACGATCCTGTTTGCAAATTCTTATAAAACCCTCTTTGATATATAGTCGGTATAATTGTCCAATTGCTTCACCTTGTAGCTTTATGGTCAACTCATTCCGCAAACGCGCACCACTTTGCTAAACTCTCATCAAAGAAATTGCCACCTGAGCCTGTGATAAATTTTAAGAAACACAGTTTAACATGGTTGACAACATTTGTAACATCAGAAAAGGCAACAACAGTAATAATAATAATGAAAAAGAAAAAATGTACAAAAACAACATGCGACAACATACAACAATATTTTAATACCAATAGCAAACAAAATAAATGCTCGAGGACGATTGAAAGTCACGCTGCATAAACTCGTTGACAGCAAAAGCACACACAGGTTAAAAACATGCGCTGTGTGTGTGTGTTGGTGTGAACTACTTCGTCGCATACAAGCAACATGCCACAACGTTCCACCAAAAAGGGGTGATAATCAGTGACAGCAACAGACAGCAGCAGACAGGATAACAACTGCACCACTCAGAGTTTCGCCAATATCAAATGTTGACGACGACGACGATGTTGATGGTGATAATATGCAGCAAGGATTTTATGGGAAGAAAGAGGTCGTACATCTCTGTTTGTAGTTATGTCAACGTGATGACGATATCAACGCCAGTATTTTCTTGTTTATTCTCCAGTGATAGTAATAATGATATTGCAGTTGTGGCATAGCATAAGCGAATAGCAGTGACACTGATGATGACGCTAAAGTCAACCGAGGAATGCAGCCGATATCGTAACATTTATTTTTGCTTTTGAGTAAAAACGAAAACACAAACCGTTTCAATATATGAAACTGATTTCAATAATTTGCAATATTGGGCTACCACAATTTCTAACTGTTACACCGGTTCAAGGTTTGTTAGCGTAATAATGCGTTGGAAATGGATGACTTTATCTTAGCCCTTTAAAGGTTTGGCGACATCGAATTTTTTGAATAAAACATCCCCCATGTCGTTAGTTCTATCCGTATCACTTTCATACGTAAATATCACGAATCTAATAATTGCACAACAGCTATGATGAAGAACGCCGGGTTGCTACGGAAAGAGAAGACGCTACCTACAGGGCTACCTTAAAAGCGAACGCAAAAAGAAGAGTGTATGAACGCTACCGCGAGTTGAAAAGGGAGACAAAACGCAACCAATTTTTACAAAGAATTCGCCGACACAGGGTTTTAAACCCATCTAGGAACGTAAACGGCGACCTTGAAACCGATATCCAGGGAGTACTTAGATTATGGAGGAGCCACTGTTCTGCCTTCCTGAATAGAGACAGCGATGTACCGCAATCCACCAGGAATATGAACCAGAGCCCGAAATCGATGATGATGGAATAAATGTCGGACGAGAGCATGCCTGACGAATGCAATCTTAGTGTTCTTTACCAAGTTTACCGCTGAATCGGCCTTCTTAGTACAACGCGTAAGGCCTCTTCAGGCTAATTGGACCTTATTAGTGCGGCTTCAGACATGGTAAGTTCACGTTGAGCAACACCATCAGGTCAATCAGAAGGGAGAGGTCCGAGACGTTCGAAACGAAACGAAGTTTCCTACGACGTGACTCCCTATCGTGTGACTTCTTAAATTTGATGCTGGAGAAAACTATACTATCTACTGAACTTTATCACTCTGGAGCAAATTCTATAGGAGCGTTTAATTACTGGCGTATGCTGATGACATTGATATCATCGGCCTGAATACCCGCGCCGTAAAGGCTGTGACACAATGACATTTTTCATAAAGATGCGCTTAACACAAGCTTATGCATTCCAATAACATCGCCACAATCAACCAAGATGTTGTGTTTGTAAATATGAAAGAACTTCAGACTTGGCAATTGAAGTTTATTTCGCCTTGCCTATTCACATACAAAATTTCGCAAAGCACTGGTATAAACATTATCCCTATACAACAAAGATACTTGCTAACATATTTTGTGTCGTATTCATTTGTTATACTACATTTTTACTTGCGAAAAATGTTAGAAAATTTACCAACCAGTGGGAAAAATAATTTCACTTGCAAAGTGTGTCAACACCCTTAACCAAAATAAATGTCACATTCTTCTTCTTATGATTTGCTTGCAACAAAATTTGGGAGATGGCTACTTTTCAATATCAGATGGCGCCAGTGTCGCTCATTCTATCGTTCTCCATAAAAATACGTGCAACCTTCTCATAATGCATAAGCTTGTGTTAAACTCATCTATATGAAAAAGTGGTTATGTGTCGGGGCTTTAAGTTTTGCTTACTCCACAGAAAAAAACCAGAAAAAGGTGGGTTTGGTGGTATATGAGGACTAAACGAAATACCTGCTCTCATCAAGCAAAGAGTCAGCGCATTTCCGCCTGTGGCAGTATTAATTTCGAATAGTAAAATACTTCGTTTATTGGGGAACCAGCATTAACACAAACAGCAACATGAGCTCTGAAACCAGAGAAGAATCACTCTTGCCAATATATACTACTTTGGACTTGGTAAGCAAGTAAGAAGTAAAGGCTTCTCCAGGTACACGAAACCTTGCTCTACAAGGCACCTTTCATACCCTTCCTGGTATATAGTCCAGAAACATTAGCCATGACAACATCAGATGATGCGGCTCTAGGAGTGTGTGAGAGTAAAAGTTTCTTGAAGAATGGGGAGCTTTGCAAGCTTTATGTAGACACCAACAAAGTCCAGGGAATTAAAACACAGCACCTACATCGGCTGGATCACGTTATGAGAATAAAAGATGATGCTTCGACAAAACTGGATTCTTATCGGAGCCCGCCTATGGAAACTACGGGAGAGGGTAGCCAAAACTCAGTTGGAAAGACTAGGTGGAAAACTATTTAAATTCTCTTGGTGTTAGTGCTAATTAAGTAAGAAAGATCTGGCATCTTGGAGGATCTGGTAATACTCGGTATACTGCGGACCTGCTCCTTTGGATACATCGGTTTAAGGCTGCACGTAGAATGTAGGAATATGCAAAAATTTAAAACCTGTTGGAAAGAATTGACAAAGACTTTCAAAATAGTTAAAATTTAACCAAAAACTATGCATAAATCTATAGATATAAAAATGAATGTTTGTATGTATGTCATCGATGAACTCAAAAACTACTGGACCGATTATTATGAAAATTGGTATATATATGTATTTTTCCACGGGGAAGGTTTGTATGATGAGTACTTTGATAACGGGTGACTAGGATCTCGAGATATAGGCCAAAACATGGACCCAGGTAACTCCAGGAAGTGCTTGTACACATATGGAAGCTGTTTATGATACTTTGAATGGGTACTTTTGACCCTGGGTGACTAGTTCTCAAGTATAGGCCACGTGGACCGGGCACCCCTAGAATGTGTGTCTATTTTAGATATCAAATGAAAGCTGTTGCTGAGAGCTTTAGTACAGGGTAGTTTTCATACCTATTGGTGACTAGGGTCTCGAGATATAGGCCAAAACATGGGCCCGGATACCCCTAGAATGTGTGTCTATTTTAGATATCAAATGAAAGCTGTTGCTGAGAGCTTTTAAGTAATTTTCATTGTGATATTCGATTTAGTCGCATCAACCTGGCAAAACTGATAAATATGCATTCGAAGCCGAAATAAAGACATGAATTAATAATACCCACATACTTATTTACATACGTCCTATTCGATTTGCCTGAAATTTAGTATATAAATTTGCCTATATTAGTATTTACGATGCTTTTTTCCGGGAAGTAGACCAGAGACGGACTGGGACTGGGATTAGGACTGGGACTGAGACTGAGACTCGGAGTGGGACTGGGACTGAGACTCGGAATGGGACTGGGACAAAATACATACCACCCTCTGGGACTGGCAATAAGATATGAAGAAGAATGAGAAAAACTTGAGAGAAGAGAAAAGAGGGAAGGATACTGAGAAAGAGATAGAATGATACGAAGATGGAGATAGATGAAGCGAAAAATACGGTGGGAGGAGTGAACACAAATATTAGAGAAAAGTGTAGAGGGGCGAGGGCAGAGTTAGACGGAAAAAGCTTATTAAAATGTATGCAGATATACCAAATTTAGGGCAGAACAACGTCTGCCGGGTCTGCTAGTTTAAAATAATTCTACGAGTTGACAGTCGAAAATTAAACAGCAATATATACCTCATGTTCCAATGAATGGGATCCAGATACGAATAGAGATTTAACATGCAAATGCAACAACAATGTGGTCCATATATATTTGTTGTTGCATTGCCATGTTACATCTCTATTCATATATGGATCACGCTTCATTGGAACGCAACAACAAATATCTAAAATAAACTAGAAAAAAATATATGAGGAGAATGGCACTAAAGATGGCAAAAGGCCGACAAATTTATTTATTTATTTACATCAATGGAATAAATGCTTATAATAAAATGAAGATATATATAAATAGTACTCTAAACGAATGACTAAGTTCAAATACTTACTAAATGAAAATTTTTAATTAGAGCTATTTCATAATATCTTATGGAAATGCTCATCCAACTAGTTTCTAAGACTATTTTGTGCTTCACATATAACATTTGTTGGCAGCGGTCAACCGAGTTTATGTATTTGAGTAATAACGGTAAGCATATGAGAGGTGAATCGAAAAGAGATTTAAAATGTACATAAAATGAAAGCAGCAAAAGAAAAACGATCATCAAACATCAAAAGTGTGAATGCCGACATCAACGCCAGTGTTGCTGCCTGGTGATCTTGATTTGTTTTGGTCGTTTCTGTTATACATACATACAATGGATGGTGTATGAGATTTCTGTATACGTATATACCAATATATATTAGACCCACCCACTTAAAAATGTATCTCCATTTTATGGTACTCTGGGCCCAAAACGTATCCAAGGTTCGACAAACTGTGATCTAAAGATTCAAGTGACTCAGAGTGGTAAACTTTAATCCCTTGTAAGGCCCACGAAATGAGCTGGGACTTGGATCTTTATAACTCCTCTTATTTGTTGAATTGTTTTGACCCATATTTTGAAGTTGTATGTGATTTCTTAAAATAACACCAAAACAATACCAAATATACGTTTGAAAGCAAATGTGATTATACTAAGTATATATGCAAAGAGCTTTTGTTTTAAGATAGTCTGTTATCTGATGAGTAAAATGCAAGGCAACTAATTTTGCTTGTCATGGTACCGGTTACTTCTTTGACCAAAAATAAAAACAAATATAAGTTAAAAAAATGTTAAACACTTTTCTTACATAACGATCACTCTTAAATGGTCATCGGTATCCTCTAACGAAAGTGATAGGGAGTTGCAGCTTCAATGGGGTTCGATCAAAGAGACATTGGTGTTGGTCCTAAATTGCAACAAAAAGATATTTGTTGGCATAAGGGGACATACATCGCGTAGTTCGGGTTGATTCCGGATAAGTAAGAGTTTAACCCATTACAGTATCGCGCCTTCCTGGGAAGTCTGTTTTCTTCTACAGCGAGTTTCGGGTATTGAACACCGAGAACGGGGTTCGCCTGGAATTTGTCGGCGAAAACTCTGCCGACTTTTGCGAATGGGGCTGAGGGCCTCTTCATGCTTTTTTGGCTCCAAAGACTGGTTCTTACTTGTTCGATTATTTCGTAGTTTGAAAAGATGTCTGAGAAGATGTTCTGAGTATTAAAAAGAAACTATTGGTTCAGCATTACGTTTCCTTCCTTTATGGGGAGTATTCCAGCAGGGCTGTGTACATGGTGCACTGGCGGCATGAGAAGACATCATGCGTGCCGTATTTTGACAGGCCTTCAGCTTTTTTCCAGTGGGTTCTATTCCAATCAGCCCGTCGACAATATCGGAGACGCATTGCGCACAAGCGGCTGGTCAATTTCTTTATAAGCGGCTATGACGTTCCTTTGTTTTTGCCCAAGGGCTACTAGCGAGCGACTTGGGGTTGTGTTACGGCTCTGACCTTAGGTGCAATCGCGGCCGCATGCTCGCCCAAATGCAGGTCGTTATCGAACGTCATTCCCAGTATATCTGTGTGTCAGACAGTGTGTAGCGTAACGCCATCGACGAGGGTGTCCCAATATTGCCAACATTTGCTTTGCCCATGCTGTGAGGAAGGTCGCCGAGAACATGGCTTTTTTAAAGCAAATGTTTTCCTCAAATTAGTGTCTTTTCTGAGTGGAAAATTTAGTGTTCTTGTTATTTTTTTAAGAAAATCCCAAGTTATATAGAATAGCGAACAAACTCGAAACCTATTCAGAGGGCTGTCTCTGCAACTCTAACGAAAATTTTTGAGCTAAAGTATCAAAAAGTCTTTATTTTTTCAAATGGGTTGGCCTAATATACATAGGAGCATACACAATGCTTAAATGGTCGTTATTAGCTGTGTTCACTTTTGTTATTATACGTACATACGTACGTACATATATACTCAATTTCCTGAACACCGCTTGAGCATTATACAATGTCGGTGAGTCAGAATGATAACAATGAAAATCTGAATTGAAGAAATAAAACAAAATATATGAAAATAAAACAAAAGTAGCCAAGCCCTTAAGGCACAAAAATTCTAAGGTCATAATGACCTACAGAGCGCCAATCGCTTTGAGCGTTGAGAATTCTGTTGCATACCACAAGGGAGTATGACAAGCACTAAAGCCAAAAACCTGTCCAATATTAATAAGATAACTCTGCCTGGCATGCATGAGTCCTTCTCACAAGTCCACATCTCCGCTATTTTTGCTCATAACAACCAAATTTCAATGCTCATATACTAAGCATTGTGAGGGACTAGAATGGAATTGGGCCAAGGTGACTTTATGTATGAGGATGTGTAGTATATTTGTAAGACTGCGTGGATAATTCCCTGTAGACATTGGCAAATCCAAAAGCATATAAAACAGAAAGGTTATAGCTAGAAGACGGAAAGCAGCACAAGCAAACCAGTGCTAATGCATACCAACAAATGCCTCATGCAATGAATTGATTGCTACCTGTTTCTGTTCCCTTTTTTTAACCATTTTGCTTTATTTGTTTGTTCTTTTGGCTTTTTTTTGTAAATGCACATTTGTGGTCCAGTGATGGATAGTGCGCTTTACGAGAAAACCAGCCATCCGGCGAACGAGCTGCCGAGCAGCTTATACTCAAAACAAACGTTTCACATATCCAGCATACTTACTTAGTTCAATCGTTCAACGTTTACCACCGGCCGCATCAATTGGCTCACAAAACAGCTGTGTGCTTTAACTGTCTATGGGGCCGCAACCAATCAGCCAATAACCAAGTGAACGTTCAACTAACCAGCTAACAAACCAAAACAGCCAGTTAACCGGCTGTGTAGTACGAGCTGAAAAACTTGAAATACTCATGGTATGCTTCACCAAGCAGTCGAATACGAGTAGTTTCGAGTTACCTCGATTTCGACTAGAACATACCAGACTAAAACTAATTTCTAATTGCGCTTAAGCGCCAGCTGATAAGGTTAGAGTCTTCTTCTTCATACATTGGGTATTTCGGGGTTGAAGCTGGACAAAGCTGGGTTGAACCTGTATAGTTTCAGATCAAAGCTATTCCCGAGTCGCAAATGTCTCCCTTGTAAGTCTGCTTTCCTCTCTGCGTGTACGAGTTCGCCGGGCACTTAAGGCAAACGATTTTGAGACAATTGTGTCATCTCAGGCTTGGCGATCACATCGGAGATACGAGCACAACAAGCGGCGGGTCGATGCTTTAGCTATGAGCCGTAACTATGAGCGTTTCTTGTTCTCTGTCTTTGCCCAAGTGCTGCAGCGAAGGACGTAAGGATTTTGTTTACTTCTGAGCTTAAGTGCAATTGCGGTGCATGTTCGCGAAATGACAGGCATATTCAAATGACATAGGCAGTGTTTGTGGTGTCGTAGCGTAGCCAAGTGCTTTCGATGTGGATGCTCATACAGTGCCGATCTCTATTGTTTTCAATAAAGTAAGTATGTTATACCCTGCCTTTCAAAACCGCCCAAAAAATAAAGAGTTTACGTAAACTGAAGAGGTCCGTGCAAAGCTTGTATCCAGCAATTGTATTCATCATAGCTGTACATCTTTACGGACCCAACCACAAATACTCTTCCGTTCGTCTGAGTCGATCTCGCTCAAAGGTATAGACAATCTAGGGCTACCTCACTTAGCCAGATTCCGTAACTATGCTCATTGTACCTTCTTTGCTTCGCAGCAAGTTTTTCTCTCCGAGCTCTGCCGTTTGCGATCTTTCCTCCTCCTTATCTATGCTATGAGAGTCTGAGTGATTAACATGGTCGGTGGGCAAATCAAACCGCCGCATCCTTCGCATCGCGCGCGGTGGGATGATGGGTTAGTGATAGCCGCACATATATCACAAGGCTTGAGGTGTCTTGCTTACCGCAAAACTCGGAGCTTGCTCTCTCCTTCTCTCAACTATATTTCGGATCTCGCAGGTGGGTCAGCGATCAACGCGTGGAAGCTGAGCATAGTCACGCCATATGTATCTGTTACACAGAACGTTCACAACCACCGCACGTTACAACCTTTTTGTAGTTCTAGTGTTAACTAGTACATTCTGACTAGTTTGCAGTGTTTGTAACGCGTACTCGCGTACTGTGTGTTGTGTTCAGTGCGACCACGTGTTGCGTCCTAACCTTCTTTTCGGTCTGCGCAGGCATCGAAAAGTAGCAGGTGGTATAACGCTGTGGCTATGATGCAGCAACGGTCACTGATGTGCGTGGGGCATGCTGCCGCTGCACGTTGTATTGCGCCTTTCATTGATGCTGGTGAAAAGTTCTTACTACTTGTGCTCTGTTTTTTGTTTTTTTTTTTTCGATTTTTTTTTGTTATGCTGATTCTTTGCGTTAATGCTGCACGTGCGCTCGTGTGCGTAAGTGCCTTTGTAGGAGCAAAGACAATAAAAGCATAACATGAAAATGTTATTAAAAGTGTGGTGAATTCCATGTTCATCAGCATGTTGCAGCAACACGAACGGAATGCTTATTTAAAAATTCAGACATAGCAGCATACACGGAATTATTTAATCGCCTTTTATTCATGCATACATAGACTTGACAACTGTCACCTAGAAATGAAGCTTTGCATGTAACTGATTACTTAAAAATCTGTTAATTTTTAATTTTCCTGCGGAAGTTCTAACTATCTTCGGTACTTTTGGAAGCCATTTATGCTTTATTTTGATATATCTTTGAAACGTTTATTAAACAGCGAATTCGTTACTTTCATTTTCTTTAATTTTGGGTAAATCAAATACAATGCAGTCGTATGCGCTAAGTGAAGTATACAACTCATCAGACTAAGTGCCAAGTCAAGTTAAGTTCATGCTAAGTATGAGTAATGAACCCCTTACGCGTTTCGAAAGCTACTTTAAGTAAGCAAAGATTATGCGAATGAGTTTCGGATATTCCTAGTGATTGCATCGTAAAGATTATAATATACAGAAGTGATAAACATTATTAAGCACACTGATTTTTAATTGGACAGTTAAAATCGAAGGCATATGCTCATTCGCCAAATTTTTATACGAACTTATATATGATGTATATTGGAATGATTTTCCATCATCCCTTGGCAATTTTATTTGGATACAAAGTGATTTCGACGTTGCAAACAATCATCAAATTTGACAAGGAATGGCGAAAATGGAAAATATACATCAACTATCCACCCGTTGGAAAATCAACAAACAAAACGAAACTAATATATGCTTCTAACCAACCTCCCGCATACTCATAAATATAATAAACGACTGACGAGCGTGACTTTTGTTCATCGAGGGACGACTTTACTTTTCAATTCCTACTTAATCCAAAGTAGCACTTGTTGTTAAGATTTTAATCCATTGAATTTCTAGGCTGACATTGTTCTTGGTCTTAATGCTGTTCCCAAGAAAACGAACCCTCACAGTCTCGAATTTATATTCACCAACAGTAACTTGGCTCAAAGCGCGAATGCTCGATATTTCTTGGATAACAAAAATACTTCGCCTGCCTAATTTATCGCAATACCCATTTGTTTTGCTTCTTTTCTAACCCAGAGAAGCCAAACTCACGCGTTTTAATATGTACGCATAAATATGTACATAAATACATATTGCCACGCCCATTGTCCACAAATTTTACACATTTGTATTCTGCTCCATAAGGTCAACCAACCTACCAACTTTATTTGGAAAGAATTATCGCACTTTTCCGGTTTTCCGAAATTTCCGATATCGAAAAGTGACGTGGTTATACATGCTAAATGAATTTCCTTTTTCGCCCAATCATTTTGATATATAGAAGTCTATATCTAATATTAATATACTCTGTGAGTTCTGCTCACTAGTATAATGAGAAAACATTTCCCAAAAAAAAAAAAACAATTTTTTAATTGAGGAAATTATTAATTCAAAGAGTAAAAATTTTTAACTTTTGTATAAGAATACTTTCGGTAAATATTTCTTACAATACATGTACGACCTATGTAGTTCAGTGAATATGGTACAAGTGAGCACCTCGACTAGAGATCCCACTGGTCGTCAGCAGTTATATATAACTTAATTTATGTTAATTTGTCATTAATTTTCTCTATTTTGTTTTTTAACAGAAAAATATCATATACCAAGGAAAACTTATAGTTTAGTAGATAGAAAGGATTTCTATCGGAATAGGTAGGGAATAGAATGCTCATCTACTATCATTACATGCATAGCTCCTAATAAAATATCCTTTATTCAATTTTTAGGTAACACATTTGCTTGCAAACAAGTCAGCGCCAACTTCTTGCACAACAACACTAATTAACATCACGAATACAACGCATGACAGCACATCCCGTCAGACAAAAAATTCATTAGGTAGTAAAGTCAAACATCAAAGGTCAGCAAAACAATGTAAACAAATGCGTTGGTTACCATTTCAAGAGCTGTAGCAACAAACAAACAACACAAATGCTTAATCACCAATTACAAATAAATACGCCCACACATGCGCATATATTACAACAAGACAATTCACCCCACTAATAAAACGTCGAACAGCAGCAGCAAGCGCAGCACACAAACTCGGTGGTGCTCGGCATGTAAATGTTGGACTGAAGGCTGATGACGCTGCCATCCATTGCACCACGACGACGACTACGAATCAGTTGTTTACAAACAGAGCGCTCGTATGGATATCGTGCGGCATGAGTAACGTTAAATCTGAACGTAACGATTAAAGGAAAAGGAAATACAATAGATCAATATAGAGTAATGTGAAGCAACACAAATGTGTGAATGCTTAATATAATTGTTGTACAATAATTTAATTGAATTACTTAAAACAATAACAACAATAGTTATAAATAATTATATCTAGTGCTGTGCTATTGTTGTTGATCATAGTAAATAACAAAAACAAGAGGATTGTTTGTGAGTGCAAATCGGCGTTTTGGAAAAGCATAAATTTCGAATTAGTTTAGAGCGCGATTATAGTCGTAAACGTGTAAAACACACACAAAAACAAAAAAGCTGTGTGTATAAAATTTTGGCGCGACCAGACAGCAAAATTATTTAAGCTGATGCGCTTAATGTTCGCACCGACCGCCGCGTTGTCGAACAAGATTAATTAATTAAAAGTGTACATTTAATTTGTGTAAGTACGTGTGGAGTGTGTGGTACGTAGTACAAGAGTTTTTAAATCAGCAAATCGTTCACACGAATTACAAAAATATATTGAAGGTTGCTGCATCGCAATCGCTTTTTGTGTTGCAAGTGCGTGAGTGTAAAAGTTAAAGCGCGCGCGACAAGTAATAGAGGAAATCCAATGAAAGCTTGTATTGCTGTTGTAATCATACACTAATTAACAAACGACAGTTGTTGCAACAAGCCAAATGCGCGAATTAACAAACAATCATTCACAGATGCGTATTTCTTTTGAAAAGTTCGCTGACATCGGGAAATAAACGAGTTGCGTGTCCTTTTGACCAGACTTGAAGCCCTTTTGACCGTTATATGTATGTGTATATCTATATTACAAGTTGTATATCGTTCGTTCGCTACTTTGGGTGCGTAATTATATGTCGCGTCACTTGCTGATCCACGCGTTGCAAGTTGTTGTGTGCGACGTTATTTGATGCGCTTATCGCGTGACCAATACTTAACCCAGACAAACATACGCACATATGTATGTACATATGCAAACCGAAGTCAGTGTTCTGCTAAATACATACATACAATTAAAGTAATTATCTTATAAAAAGAAAACGCTTGCAGCAATTTGATGCCACCGCCGCATGGCGACTAATGTTGCAACAAACGCGAGATTCAAAAGAATTTACTGTTAAGTAAATAGTGTTATCATGTTACAGCATAAATGTGAAAAAATATTTTAAAATAAAAAACAACAAATAAAATTTTTCTTGTAAAGTGTAAGTAAAATGAAAAGTAGCTTTGCTGTTGTAAAAGGTAAGCGTGAGCGAGTCTAAATTGTAGCAGTGAAATTTTAAAAGTGAAGTTATAATAAAAGAAATTAAATAATCAGAATACTAAAAACACAATACATATTTATCACATAAATATATACAAACTAACAAATTTTAAATATAGAAAATGTAAATTGTGTAAATCAAAGATAATCACCGAAAATTAACAAGGATCAACTTAAGTTCGTCATGTCGCACATGCAGCCGCATCATCTGCTTGCGCGCATACAAATAAACGCAATGTACACACACACACAAAGACACATACACATATGCTAAGGCACGCTGTACTGATACCCTGCAGCTTAAACCCAACAAGACAGGAATAAGGACTACTTCATAACTAGATTTATCTGTTGAAACAGTTTAAATTTGTTCTATTAAGTGCCATATTGGGGCTAATGAACTCGTGAGGGTATGAGAAAAAATTTAGGAAAGGTTTCCCTTTGTCCAATAACCACCCTAGCTAAGGCGCCATAACCTCCGACGAAATTTTAGGCCGAGCTTCTCTTCCCATTTGCGTAGTGCTCCTTTTTATTTTCCAAAAAATTGGCATGTTTTATGCCGACTCCGAATGGCATTTCAAGGCAGATAAATTTTTACTGAAAAACTATTCATGGCAGAAATACACTCGGAGCGCTTACGAAATCATGCGGAGGGGCAACCCGCATAGAAAAAATTTCTTGTAATTGGAAAAACTTGTTTCTAAAATGTTGATGCTGCTTTGCCCGGGGCGTGGACCAGTATTTTCGGTGTGGGAGACGGAGCACGCTACCACGACACCACGGCGGCCGTGTGCACCTAAGATTTATACAATGTCTTGCATACTGCGCTGGGCGACGAGACCTTTTTTTCAAGTCTTTGCCGAAAGTTCTTGCACGGATTAGGTTAGGTTAGGCCAATTACTAGCCACCTAGCAGAGGAAGCTCACTTCGACAACATGAAGGTCGACTTAACGTAACGTTCGATTTAACGTAAGCTATAGCTAATTCAATAATCGTTATATATCAAAGATAAAAATAAGTAGGATCTCGACTCTGGACAGGTCGACTGGGATTGAGAAAAGCGCGATAATCGAATAATCTCTGAAAGATATTTTCACAAAAGTTATTACCTTGTAACCACAGTGGATTAGAAAACAGAAGTTGTGAATATGGGCCTAATATTTGATATGCTCTTCCTCTTTAGTGTGATGAAGTGCACAAAAGATAGAACTGACAAAACCTCAGCAAGTGAGGTTGGTGATCAATTGGTAAAACTCATGCAGTAATATGAATGCTCCGCCAAGTTCTTAGAGACTGAAATCCCCAATTAATGAACTGATATGTTTCTATAAGTACTGTTTAGGTCTTAGTAGGTCCACCATGGACCAAATTACCGCCATACATCCTGGGTTTTAGAATACTTATGATAGATGAGAGTAGATACGAAGCTTTCGATAGCACTAAAAACCGCCGCCTATGTGCTGTAGTAATGGAATTTTTAGAATTCGAATTCTAGCGATGAGAGGGAAATAGAAGAGGTGCCTGTTGTTATTGCACAAAGTAGAGAACCCTGGTAGACTGTGTCTATTTGCAAATTCCAATTATGCACTAATATTATGTATGTATGTATATATTTATATGAAAGATTGCGTCTAGTTAGATTACGGATTTACACACATGCTGAGATAGTTTCCATCCAGTTTATTTGACTGCAGGGTATATACTAAAGCAGTAGCAATAGACTGCAGCAAACATTTTTGACGATGAACCAGCCAGGCTGGCAGCCATCCCTTTTTTTGCAAAACTTAAACATTTTTTGGTGGTTGTGGCAACATGAAAGGATTTAAGAGTACGAGCGGACGAGACAGTGTTGCAAACGTTTGCCGCATGTTGCAGCAAAAGCACACACAAATACATGTCCAAATGCCAACATACACACAGACAAAGCGACAGAACCATAGACGGACTGACAAAGCGATCAAACGACCAACCAAATGGACCGAACGAGCGCATAAAGGATTAATTATATGGGTGTATGTTTATATGTATGTATGCATGTACAATTTGTTTGGCGGCGTTCCTATAAAAAAAAGAAAATCAAAGCACAATGCTTATGAGAGAAGCGTAAGGGTGAAAATGAATAATAGGAAACATTAACAAAAAAGGAATGCATTAAAACAGGATATTTAAGTGTTACATGGCAATTTGTTGTTATTAAAGAAAAAAAGCAAATTACATGGCAATAAAAATTGAGCATTACAAAAATTTTAATTTTTAAAACCACATCTATCTTTTTTGTTGTTGTCGTTTTTCTGTTGTTACATTGGTTGCAACTGTTGTGACACAGCTCGGGCGCACCTGCATGATTAACTTTCAATATTTTTGTATGTTCGCGGTGTTTTCGCATAAAAATGTGTTTCATATAAATTAAATTAATTACAAAGTATATTTACAATAACAACAAAGGTGAAAATATAACCGCAACAATAACTAAGCCTTACGAAAATAATTGCACAGGCAAACCATGTGTAATACCATACGACCCCACCCTCACCTATCGTCGATATTTTGTTTCGACGATACTCCGACAAATCTACACCAGTGTAAACTGCTCTGGTTTTAAATTGAATCCAAACTCTGCGCACTCCTTTACATGAATGTCGATATAATCTAAATTTTAAACCACATTTGGTCTCCAGCGAAAAGTTGTTACGTTGTGACGGCGGCCACCGTAGTAGAGGTGCTAGTTTGCTCGCCTACCTCGCCTAAGGTTCTTGGTTCAAAACCGAGGAAAAGCAACATCAAGATCTTTAAAAACAGACTTTATCTTATTAAACACACTCTTAGTATATTTCTGCCATGAAACGATTCCAAGCGAAAATGTATCTGTCTTCCAGATGCCCTTCAGAGTCGGCATAAAATATGTAAGCGCTGAGCCGCAAATTTGTGTAAAAAATTAAAGAGTAGCACTACTAAATTTGAGAAGCTCGGTCTTAATCTCCTCGGGTGCAGCGAGAGACTGCAATTGTGGCTGCATGCTCGCCGAAATGCAGGTAATTTTCAAAGGTCGCACCAAATAGTTTTGGGTTCACGATAGTCGATACCCAATATTGCCGGCTTTGGCCAAGTCCAATTTAAATAATATCGCCGAAGACTAGTTCGGTGAGAGTGCCAAGTTACGCGACACCAAAAACTGGAAAGACTAGAAAGATAGTTGTTAAGTTTATAGCATAACTCATCAATGGAAGTGTCAGGGCCGGTTGCCATAATCTTGCAGTCATCCACGTAGGAAGCAATGGTAAAATCTTCGAATAGGTTTTGGGCACTCCGATATGTAAAATTAAACAAAAGTGGGGATAATACACAATCCGGCGGCACCCTGTTTAATACTCTTGGTTTTGATGTTACTTTCGTGAATTGAACCGATACCTGCAGACCACTCAAATTATTTGCGGTCCACCTTTTAAGACTAGGTGGAAGGGTTGAAATATATAAGTCTTGCAGTAACATGCGGTGATTGGCTGTGTCAAAGTCTGTCGTGATAAGATAAGACTGTCGGTTCACTCCGCAAATATATTGTATTGTTGGCGTGATTTTCGAAAGCTGTACTGGCTGGCAAGTCGAAGGTTTGCACTGAAATAAAGGAGCAGGATAGCTTCAGTGTCTTAACTGCTGACAATATGATAGATATTGAGCGGTATGAGTCTCCTTCATTAGCTGGTTTTTCAGAATTGTGTTAGTGTGCTGCGCTCAGCATTTTCCATTTTTCAGGGATGACAGAAGTGAACAGAGATAGATTAAAGCCATGTGCCTTGTAACTAAATCTCTCATTGCCAAGGTTTCTTATCATCGGCATGGCTGTCCCGCCCACTGCCAATTTATAGTCTAGTAAGTTTAATGGCTTCTTCAACCGTTTTGGCGGCTGAGGCCTGTCGTCTAGATTTTTTTGTAGCCCTGCCGTTTAGATTTGTCAACAGAGGCATACGTATTGCCGGCTAAAAGCTCTCACACATATCTTCGCATCCGACAGCACATTATCGCCAAAAGCAGTAGATAATTTGTCATGGCGCATTGGGGGATTTGAGAAGGACTTCATGGTTGAACATAACTGGCCAGCACCGTTAGAGAAGTTACAGTTCTTTAGATGTTCCCAACATTTTATTCACAAGCGTTTGGGGGTTTCTTTAACCCTAAAGGGCCGGGCCGAACTGAATAAGAAGTAAGCTACCACTGCTCGGTTACATCGTTAGATCGCAGATCGCTTTCGGAGCGAATGTGCGAAAGCCGACGGAAGTATTTATCAGATGCGCTTTCATGAGCCATTTCTCGAATTAAATGGTTAATAATTCTGGACCTATACGGTTTAAGTCACTATTTAGAGACGAAGCTAATTTATTTTCTGCACTATCTCTGCAAATGAAGGAAGAGCTTAGCCTTGCGTGCTCCCGTATACAGCCTTGTCAAAAAATATACTATAGTGCCATTCAGTAGAATATGTCGGCATGTGAGCCCAAAGACTGAAAGACGCTTAGAGCACTTTCTATGAGCTAAACAAAGTCAAAGTAGATACATGTGTATTAGGGCGGGTCGATTTAAAAATCGCTCATTGCTCTGTGAAAATCGTATTCTAGGGATCAAAATAAGAAACTTTGCCGAAGGAACCATACCTCTAAAACGAATTCTGATGTCCCCCCCTTTGGGTCGAACTTTTGGGTAGGGGCAATTTCAATTCTACCTGCTGTGTCTTGTGGTGGCTTAAAAAAACAACACAAGCAATTTTACGATCTGCAATTGGTCACAGTGATACCTTCATTTTTAAAACGGTTGAATAAAAAACCCACACAACTATGTTTACGACATGCAAATGCATTACAGTGATGCCTTGGTTTTAAAAGGGGGTTGTAAAAAACGCTAATTTCTAATAATTTTTTTAATTTCTTTTCTATTACTAAGTCAAATTCATTTTTTCATTTACATATGTTCTGACTAAATAAATTTCTAAAGAGAAAAATAAACTCCAAAAGAAAAAACATAGGCATTTCAAAGTGGGATTTTTCAAAATTTGCCTTTAGGACCCAAAGGGGGGACATCAGAATCGTTTCAGAGGTATGGTTCCTTGGCAAAGTTTGTTATTTTGATCCCTAGAATATGATTTTCACCGAGCAATGGGCGATTTTTTTGCCTCCCCACAAATCGACCCGGCCTAATGTGTATGTATACGATTGTATTGAAAATTGTAAAACACAGAAGTAGATTTCCCCTTCAAACAAACAACCTCTCATTTAATTAATAAAATGCAACCTATTATTTAAGCTAACGTGTAACTTCATAATATAAACTTTATAACCAAGTTATTTCAATCACACATAAGTATATATGTATGTATGTTTACATACAACAACAAATTTACATTGCATTTCATGTTAGCAAACAAGGGAAGAAAAACAAATCACTTTCTAGTTTTGAGCCAGGCAATTTTACATGCATATATGTACGTACATATGCAAATTAAATTAACATACACCCCTAGGCTATAGCTTCCTTACTACAATGAAACTACAAGAACAAATCGGAGTTATGCGCCAAATGTTGCATGCGTGTTACTTTATCTCATGCCGCATTAAAAAGCATGGCAACTTACCAATGGTTTAAAAGTGGTAAAATTTGCACCATCAGCGATGCGACGAAAGCAAAAGTTTGAGTACTCGGGTTGCGTTAGGCAAAGAAAATAAAGTTGAACACAAAAGAATTGTATATTCAATGAACTGAAAATGTTAAATCGGAAATAGTGCTGCGTAACAGAGTGCTTATATGATCGCAGTCTAGTAAAAATATATATTATAAACAGTAAAAGGCAGTACCGAAGAACCATACATAACAAAGGATTCATGGTTGATAAGCGCGATTTACAGCTTCCGCAACCCAATTGTCAACCTCACCTACGCGAGGCGAATCCTGTTGCAAATATGAATGTATCATGCACATATTCAAAAGGCGAGGCTCTGGCGATCCCATGCTCCTCAGGGAACTAGGTGGCGGTGGGATGGCCTAAAAAAGCAATGAAATAGTTTCCGAGATGATGGAACTAGTACCTAATGGTGTTTGTTCCGGAACGTACCTGATCTATATCCGACAAAGGATTATCAACATCGATAGCATTTCCCAAAACCACCAGACCTCGTACATATCATTTTCGCGGAATATTCTTATAATCCATCACGATTGGGTTATTATACTCAGCTCAGCAGAGCTCACAGAGTATATTAATTTTTCGCGTAACGGTACCCCGTAACAGCATAAACTAATCGATATAGATATAGACTTCATATATCAAAATGATCTGGGCCAAAAAAGAGATTAATTTAGCCATGTCCGTCCGTCCCTCCGTCGGTCCGTCTGTCCGTAACCACGATAACTTGAGTAATTTTGAGGTATCTTAATGAAATCTGGTATGAAGGTTCCTGGGCACTCACTGAGATCGCTATTTAAAACGAACGAAATCGGACTATAACCAGGCCCATTTTTTGATATCGAAAATTTCGATAATTCAATACCAAAGACGGATAAAGCGATGAAACTTGGTAGGTGGGTTGAGCTTATGACGCAAAATAGAAAATTAGTAAAATTTTGACAATGGGCGTGACACCGTCCCACTTTTAAAAGAAGGTAATCTAAAAGTTTGCATGCTGTAATTTGGCAGCTGAGTATGTAATCGGTTACACCGGAACTTAGCCTTCCTTACTTGTTTTTATTTCCTTATGCAAATAAATGTAAGGCGCGTAGCTCCGAAGTGACTTTAGGCCGAGCATCTCTTCCAATTTGCGTACGTGCTCCTTTTTGTTTTCCACAAATTGGCAGTTTTATGCCGATCGAATGCATCTGAAGCAGATTCTTTTCATGAGACATTTCTAGCAGAAATACACCCGGAGTGCTTGCATATCACTGCCGAGAGGGTGACTCCGCTTAGAAAAAACTTTTTCTAATGAAGACATTTGTTTCTGCAAATGATGTGCTTTGCCCGGGGCGTGTCCCAGGATCTTCGGTGTGGTACGCAGAGCACGCTACCATCACGCCACGGTGGCCGCCAGGCTCTTTATTCATGGTGTAAAATTTTATACATTACTATACTTGCAGTTCGTTAATAATTTTGTCGGAAACAGCAGAATGTGGCATATATCGGCATACAACCGATAGTTCTGATAAGGAGATTTTCACTATTTTTTCTGCTTTCAACATAGGAAGACTTCATACCTTTGTGAATGGAGCTGAGCCATAATCGTATCCTATTCGTTATATCCAAATATTCGGGTGTATGAGATATGTAATACATAGCGAACTGTTGTGCATAGCCGATATTTTTGATAAATATCGAATAAATAATAGATTGACTATACTCACACAAAAACTCACGTTTCTTGTCTTCATGAGATAGCTTCGACCATGAATCTCTTATCTGAACAATCGGTTATATGGGATATAACTATATGAACGATTTATACGCTTTATATAGACAACAATATGCTCCATATACGAAAGCATCTGGAGAAATTGGAAGCTTCTATCTGATAAATTGATAAAGATATGACAAAAACACCTTTCTGAAAAATCTGTTGTATGGGATATATATGACATACTGGTCCGATCCGGTCGGTTCCGACAAATGTCTAATCGGACGCCAAAATATACCTGGATCAAAATATAAACGGGCATGGCTAAATCAACTCAGATCGTTATCCTGATAATTTCGGTATAATTTTGGTTGGGTCTGTCTCTTCTCCTTTAAGGACCTACAATTTTGAGATTAGTTACAAACTTTATTTACCATTTCGTTTTCATGATGGTGTAAAAAGACCTGAAAATTACAAGATATCGAGGAATACGAAACCTATTGTGAATTATTTGTAGAAACTATGGGTAATATCATATCAGGTAGAAATCATCACCAGATTGATGAGTTACAAAATGGGCACGGCGTAGTTAGAAAGGGACAGCTCAGAGAAATTTAAGAAGGAATACGCCGCCGGGAGGTATTCTTTCTTCTTTTGTTTGGGTAATAGTAGTGAACGTCTAGCTTGAGTACCTAGATGGTCTGTTTTGAATATACTGAGAGTCATTTTGCAGGGGTACTTATGGTCTGAATCATGCGAATTGGCGGATAACCAAAGCAAAATTGAGCTAGTTGCATTACGATTAATTATTATCACCTCGATTGTTCAAGTACCTCTGGTGCAGTATGGCGGAGCTAAGAAACTTGTAATTATTCTCAAAAGCAAGCTCCCTTGGAAGTTTTATATGAAGTTTTGGGGTAACAAATTTTATTCTTGAGAGCAAGCTGTGATAGCTGTTTTATAGGAAGGACATAGCTAGGAAGGATTCGAAGACCTTGTACTGCTGTTGGCAATTGGCAAACACGGGCTCGCACCAGTGGTGGTATATTGACTGTATGATGAAGTGGTGTTTTCTATGGAGTTCTGATTTGGTGGTCAGCATTGAACACTTCCGCCGTGGTCTAAAGAGTCGAAGCGATTAGCGTTGCTTAGAATAATCAAGGGTCTTCGTACAATACCAACAATAGTAATCAGTGCAATGTTGAATCTGTATCCGGCTCACATCGTGAGCAGTTGCGTGTAAATAATGGGCATTGAACGACTGTATCTCTATGCTTTTTATGCTCTCCACCAAACTAATATGCTTATAACTCTGCCATAGTGATTTCGTGGTCTGTCATAGATTGCTAGACCTTACCTGCAGTGGCATCGAACTGTATAACTTTATAAAAACTATCTGCGTGCCATGTTATTAGGACATCCCTGATAACTGCTATGCTGTGCTGACACCAACTCTTGCCATATAGCAAAGTGTTTCTTGTCATTTCTTCACTGTAAGCGATCGGCGAAGCTACTAAAAGGAATGTCAAAAGATAAGTTCATACAATGCGCCTTAATATCGTAGAGAGCCCCAGCTTTGTTAGACAAACGGAGGTATAAGAGGTGTTATCATCCAGTGACTTCATTGGGGTAGCGAATATATCTCGGTCGTGTCATATTCGACTCTCCGGGATTATACATACAGCAATTGCCATTCAGCGATTCGCTAAAAATTGTAAGCTGGTATCACCGTTAGAGAAAGTGCTAACTTAATGCACCGACCAAAAAAGTGTCCAAGTGAGTTTTCTTTCTGCTGGAAAGCCATCACCCAACTCAACTTAACCTTATCTACTTCGATAAATGAATTAAAGGTATAAATCCGAAGGCACAGCAGAAGAAAAACTTGTCCTTACTTAATTGATGAGGAACACATCCTCAATCGCCTTTTTGTGAAGTCAGTTTTGAAAAAAAAATAAAAAAAAAGAATTTTACTAGAAACTTTTCAATTAAATTTGGCCAGGGAAACACATTTCTGAGTTAAGAATTTTTTTTAAAACTAGTTATGGTCTGAACAGAACTAGGTAGAGAACTGTCCACAGACATAATGACACAAGTCTTCAATTTATTACACTGTTACCGTTAACTCACTGCACTAACAGCACAGCGCTGACTTTATATCAGCGCTTTAAATCAGCATTATTACCCACCACTTATAGGCAAAATATATAAAAACTAAAGCGAATTAGAAAAAAAAACCCTCGTCTCACCCTTTCCCACCCTTAATTGTTGCCATAACCATTGCCCAACGATAATTAAATTTAATTAAGTGCAAACTGTGCGCATTAAAATAAAAATAGAAATACGTATTGAAACTTTCCTTATAACCATGCCATTTTGGCGTCATTGCGTTGCATGTTGACGAGCGATTTAATTTTTACTTTGCCTCACACACCGACACTCCACGAAATGTACGCACTTGCCGCAGATATTGCAATGAAATGAAAATTAAAAAAAAAGGGTAATAAAAAAATTTAAATAAAACAAAACAAAATGAACGTTAAGCAATAAAGTGCAATATTTAAAACTGTAAAACATGCTTGTAATTGTTCATGAAAATTAGTCAAGAAAAATTTTCAATTAGCGCACGTCACTGCGTGTACCGTAACAAGTGCTAAAAAATATTTGTGGCATGCAAATTACATTGCAACATGCAACACCGGGTCTATGAGATATTTGCGTGTGAAAACAAATTGTATTCATACAAATAAACAAACAGACGTAAATAAATAAAAAAATGTGTTCAATTTGCAGCACAAAAGGTTTGTAAATTGTTTGAAAATAAAAAATAAATGTGTTATGAGAAAATTAAATTTTTATGCAACATAAAATTGCGCACACATATGAATGCGCATAGAAAAAACACATAAATTATAGTGTTCGAAAATTTTAAAACGACGATTTAAAACCAATAACAAATTATTAAAAAATTTATTGTGTAATCGAGGTAGGATCTCATACATGAAATTCTCGTGATTAAAATGAAATTAAAAAACTGTTCAATATGTTCTAATCGAAATTGGGTGAAAATTTAAAAAATTTGTTCCTTAAACTTAAAGCAAATATTACTACAAATCAATGCGAAAATAAAATAATATCAGTAAATGGTTTCTATTTATTTTTTGCTGTACATCAACCATTCGCTAATCAGATCCTTTGTCTGCCCTCATACACAAGGATTTGAAACGAACAAAAGCTTGCAAAATTAATTGGTACGTAAATAGAAAATCATATATATTTCATATACAGTAGTGAATAGAAAAAGAGCAGTGGCAGTTCTCGCCAAATTTTGTCAATTATATTCCTATCGTTGGTTTCCGATATTTTAAGAAAGGACCACTTGGGATTCTGTAATTTAAACTATGCAAATCGAATTCGAGAAAGTTCAACATTTTACGAAGCATTATCAATTTTTTGATTATGCATTTTTGTAACCCAATCAATTTTAGTCTAATAACGTACAAGTTATTGATCCCTCGAAAATCGCTATGATTTTTCAATATTTTTTCCAATGGGTATTTCAGATTTTCTTCCATATAAAAAAATTAGTTTCTCTGGAGAAAATACTTTTCGAATTGTTATCAAAATCAATGCATAATTTGAGAGGCCAATAACTGTGTTTTACTAAAACTTCAAAAAATTTTAAATTTTCGTAATAGTCTAAGAGCCCGTGACTGCCAGACCTGCGTCATTTTATAACAGTTGAAATTTCGCCAGTGCATGCTTCCAACTGAAGCAGGATCGTTGGTCTTTATAAAACTGGAGTCATAGTGGTTTAACAGATATTGTAAAAACATTTTGCAGAAAACCACACCTTTCTTTCGGCATTTTATAAAGACTGATTTTCATATATGGTCTTCGTCACGATATAAGAAGCCCCTAGCCTCATTACCAGACACTTTCCATAGTGGCTTTGTCCAGCCAGACACTTTTTATAATGCAAAACTGTACTTTTTCATAAAGCTTAATAATTTTTCATAAGCTGAAAGTTTTTTACGCCAAACAAAATTTCAAAAGTTTTTTTTAAGATTTTGTATTCGAATTTCTTCGATGTTCTTTGAAGCTTAGACGGTTAAAAGTATCTGGCTAATCAAAGCCACTATGGAAAGTGTCTGGCAATAGGGGTAGTGACTTCTTATATCGTGATGAAGACCATATATGATCCTGTTGGAAGTACGCAGTGACGAAATTTTAACTTTTATAAAATGACGAAGGTCTGGCAGCCATGGGTTCTTGCTCTATAATATTTGTTCGAATTTTTCGAAAACGTTTTGAAGTTTGTAAGACCTAGTTTACATATAACGAGATTATCTTCATTTTCATGCTTAGCTCCTAATAGTTAAGTAAATACCAACACTCGAAAACGCTCCTCTTAATGTAGATAAGATTTTTCCTTAAAATATGGGAGAAAATCGTGTAAAAAAAAATAAAAAATTTAACTGTATAACTGTCACGGTAGTGGCTTTCTAGTCGAGGTCCGCATCTTTACAGTCGAGTACTCTTATTCACTGAGCTAATTCGTACATGTAAATATTATGAGAAATATTCAATCAGTTGTTCTTGATTGAAAAAAAAACAAAAATTAAGAAAAAATTTTCCTCAAATTAATGAAAAGTTTTATACAGAAATAAGAAATTCTTACTCATAACATTGAAATTTTCTTCAATGTAAAGACAATTTTTTTAGGTAAGGTTTTTTCTCGTTCTAGATGAGTTTTTTTTGTAAGTGTAGATTTTCCATTTGCATCTTTCCTTTCGATAATCGGTAATTATAAACAAATTTTAGAGATGTCGATTTATTTCATAGACAACGAATCACCTCCAGAGTGTCATCTCAAAAATGGAAACACGAAATAAAAGAGAAACGTGAAAACTTGTCAGCTAATAATCTACTTCCTAGGGATGGGTTGTATGTGAACGCGTAGATTAACCATTGTGGATTTATTGTACATTATTCAAGTGTGTAAACGTGGTTTAAGCGAAGTTTCAGTTACGAAATTTAAAGCAACTTTTCCTTTAAATATCGAAAAAAAATGTGTTTTTGCTTGACGAAAGTTGATAAATATTGCCACTGCTATTTTTCTATTCGCTGCTGTATGTATTTAATACTTTTTCACGTATTTATGTTTTTCCTTATTATAAATGTTGGTCAAAGAAAAAAGTAATAACGAACTCAAGGCACTTAATTTTATTCTTTCGAGGCACAGCCAGAGAAAAAAACTACTTCAATATTTTTTCTGTTTCTTCCAAGTTAGTCATGTCTTCCTAGTCCGGGGAGGAGCTTTTATATTTAAAAGTAAGTATGACTTACGGAGCGAAGCCTTTTGGCGGCCGCTGTGGTTTGGTAGTAGCGTGCTCCGCCTACCATAACGAAGGTCCTGCCCGAAATCAAAAATTAAAACAAAAAAAGTTTTCTTAAGAGGAGTCGCTCCTCGGCAGTGGCTTGGCAAGCACTACCAGTGTAGTTTTCCCTTGCAAAGCTTCTTGGTGAAAACTCATCAGCTTTGCAGTTGCCGTTATCTTCTTTCAACAGAATCTGTACACTCAGCAAAATTTGAATGAAATGGCACATAAGACATTTTTTCTCATTCGCATGGCCAAACTTCCTCAAAATGAGGAAAAAATTCTTCAAATTGAGGAACTTTTCCTCATTTTGAAGAAATTTTGGCCATGCGAATGAGGAAAAAATTTCTTAAGTGCCATTTCATCCCCATTTTTCTTCAATCGGGAGACATTTTTTTCTGAGTGTGATAAATGATCCGTGGCATGACCAGAAATTTCTCCAACAACCAATTTAAAATGCCTATAAGATGACTCCATCCACTGAAAAATGCTAGACGATTTGTAGGACATATGCTACTTGGTGCTCCTAGATCCGATACTCCTAATAGGTGGGGTCTTAGCTTCGCGAGCGCAACAAATGAGCAAAGAACGTGCGCGATCGAGCAACCTACACTTCCTACATCTGCTATCACTGACAAGGCCTTATTTAAAAGCATGCACTCCTCCCTTTTTAGTGATGGGCGTAACTTTGTTAGTCTGAGGTTATCAGATCAGATCAGATCTTTACTTTGCAGTCCCGCTCCAGGTTCAACGCCTTTCCTGCTTGGTCAGTTATGTGCAACTCTCGACTTCTTTTAATATTGCCCAGTCTGATTCGGAGCGGCCGCCGCGGTGTTCGGTGCTCTGCCTACTACACCGAAGATACGGGATAAATTCCCGAAAAAGCACATCAAAAGTTTTGAAAAGAGTTTTTTACATTTAGAAAAAAGTGTTTCTCACCGCGGTCGCTCCTCGGCAGTGATTTGGCAAACACTTCGGGTGTATTTCTGCCATGAAAAGCTTGTCAGTGAAAACTGATCTTTTTGTAAAAAAATAGGTCCCGTCTCGCCAATTTTTAGTAAAAATTAAGAAGAGAACGACGCGAATTGGAAGAGTAGCTCGGCATAAAATCTCTTCGAAGGCTATCGTGCCTTGTATTTTTAATCTGATTCCGAGGTCTCAGGTACAGCTTTGAGGGATGGCCCTTTTAAGCTAGGCATTGAGTCTCATTGTATCTATTATCGTTACATATGTTCTTCGCCACCAGGTCTTTAAGTGGGATGTACAGAATGGCATACAATGCAGCCGCGGGATTATTTTCGGGACTTACGTTATGTTAAGCATTGAAGATCTGATGAGCGATGAATCCTTTCCTGATAAAGCTGCGTAAATTCACCCCAGAATAAATTTGAAGTGCGTTATTTTCGTTATTCCCGTAAAATAGTCAACGACCACTTAGCTTGTTCTGTAGAAGAGTTGCTCTCACCTATCTTTAGCCTTAACTGTTTTTGTAGGTAATCCAACGGTGTATTATTGTGATCATTATTCTAAGAAATTGTTTCCGTTACTGTCACATAAACATATTTCCTTCTTATCGATCATCTCTCATATGCAGATGCATTTAGGAATTCAGAAAAGTTCAACAACAATATTGACTTGCATTGATGAAAAGTCAATTTCAAAAACATATTCTGCATTTTTCAAGTAATTGAAAACTGATGTAAAGCAAAAAACACATAAGAAAATATGTATGTATACATAACTATTTACGTTTACATTTATTTATGCACTTAGTTACACTAAGATATCTCGTAAAATATTACCTTTTGGTCGTATTTTAAAAATGAGACGATTTAAGGCTTTGGTTAAAATATTTAAAGCTTGCGTTTTGACTGAAGGCCCTTTGCGACCGCCCTCCCTCGTAAGATTCTTACACTTCCGGGTTGTTGCCTCTCAACATTTGTCTTGACGCGCTGCGTTCTCCTTATGGCTCCTGCTTCTATGGATTTCAAGGTCCCTTTCAGACGCGCCCACTTCTAGCATGGTGAAATTGGTGTTCTTGGGACTTCTCTATTTGAGTGCAAAAAATTCTGCCTGTGTGCCAGGATATTTTTAAAGCTGCGTCTGCAACACATTCTGATGCCTGCTTTGTTTTTTGGGGGGATGTAGAGCTGATCCTTCTCAGTAGATCGGAAATCGTTAAGTGCTTCCCATGTCATGTGTCCCTATATTCGGGTTCTACTCTGCTGGCAGTCACGCATATCCTATGACTTCATGATGCATGGGTCTAGGTTTTGGTATTGGGGGTCAGCTCTTTATACACACCTCAGTCCGCGCGTACAGCAATATTTTGCGACCTCGCCGAAAACAAAGGTCGAAAGGGGCTTATTGGGTTTCTCGCATAATCTCGAGCATCAAGCTAATATGTATATTTCTATAGAATATCCGCCTCGGTGTCATATGTGAAACGATTGCTAGGACCAACAGCGCTACAGTTAGGGACTGCTTCGCCACGTAATCGAAACACCGGATCTTTGCGTTATTTCCCTTTAGCTATCACCCGTTTGCACATCCGTTGTTGGTAATGTTGTGACCTTCTCATTATTTCTCTGACCACAGCTTTCGAAAACATTGCTACCTCGCTATTGGGGTCCATCTGTCCTACAGCTTTATACCGCTGAAATAAACGTTTAGGCACGTTCTGCGTTGGTGTCATGCGCTCGCGATATAAAGGCTTCAGCTACTAGGGGCCGAGTGTTTCAGATCTCGAGCAGCTATTAAGTTAGTATTGTCAGAGGCGAAGTATAACGAAGTCTGGTCCTAATTGCGGTTTTACGGTTTGGTCGCCGAACTAAGTCTAGTAATACTATGTACATATTCATTCTATGAAGGTCATTATTGACCGGCCAGTCAATCTAACCTAAACTCCGTGTGCAAACATCCAAAAGGAACGTCCTGGATTAGGGAGTATGCAGTTCTTGCTCAAGTTATCTCTATTAGGGTACCGTTGCA
>JARSSU010047794.1:0-42199 GCA_029619165.1 Eurosta solidaginis
CATAGAGCAGTGGTGCACAACACCGGCAGAACTTCGCAAACAAACGCAAAATTTGTTTATAGTAGTATGTGTTAACATGGATGATGTTTGAGCATACAATCAACGCATGAGATGTTTACTGCTTGAGGTATAAGCTTAAAACAGTGTTCGAGAAAAATTTAAATGTGAGTGCATTAGTGAGAGCGGGAGCATGAGCATCCCAGCAGGAAATTAAAGTCAAAATGGCAACTTACATTTATTAAAAAAAACTTGTTGGAAAATTTGATTTTTGATGCAGAAATGTTTTTAAAAATTCCAAATTCCTTCATTCATCAAGTTGTAGTCGCTTCGAAGGGTAACGGATATTTTTACATATGAATGCGCATGAAACTTGGATTGTCAAAGCGGTATCACAAGGAAAATAGCGGCGATCACTCGCTTAAAATATCATATCTTCTAAATTAATGCAGGTGCAAAAACCAGAAAGGTGCAGAATATTTAAAAGTATGTGGCTGACTTAAATAAAAACACAAAAATACATTAATGTTAATTTTTTGACTATTTTGTTAAGTTACTTTAAAAATTCTATAGGCTCATTCCATTTCAAGACAACCCGGTCCGCGCAGGACATGATTTTTGATTTCGATGAAATTTTAATATGTTGTTCTTTGGTCAAAATAATGAAACAAGTGTTTTTTTTTGCATCAAAAAAATTTTTTTTCGGATTTATCGGCAATTGAATTACACGAAATGCAATCGGTATTTTATTCACCTATTTTTTCAACTGTCAATAACTTTGTCAAAAATTAACCGATTCTCATTATTTTTTTGAAATGTTCGTTATTATATTTACTTTTATTTAACTTTATAAACAATAGCATATAGTTTAAAAAAAATTTTTTGTTTAGTATTAAGTAAAAATTTATGATTTTTTTCAAAAATTAATTTCTCAAAAAATTTAATTTGGTTTTTGTTTAAACTTTTTCTGTATTGAGCGAACAGTTCTTGTTTCAACTTGGCTAAATGCCTATTGACCAAATCTTGTTGTTTTCGAGATATGAATTTTTGAATATTAAACATTTTTCCCCCATTTATTTATGCAATGCATTGCAGCATACAATAACTTTGTAAAAATGAACTGATTCTCAAGATTTTTTCTTTGAAATGTTGGTTGTTATTTTTAATTTTATATAAATTTATAAACAATTGCATATAGTTAAAAAAAAATATTTTTTTTAGTATTCAGTAAAAATTTATGATTTTTTTTAATTAATATTTCAAAAAGCCGTTATATTTGACTACCTCGAGTAAGCTGCTAATATTTCAACTTGGGTAAATATCCATTGGTCAAAAGTCTTTGCTTTCGAAATATGAATTTTTGAATATTAAACATTTTTTTCGCCATATATTGATGCAATATAATGATAAATGACAAATGCTTAAAATTAATTAAAATATCACATTTATTATTGAAAACATTCATTTGTTTTTATTTTTCGGAATATGGAAAAATATTTCACTAAACTTCCAATAACGTCACAAGAGCCTTTGCCATGTCCTGTTACAAAATGACTGTCTTGAAACGGAATGAGCCTATAGTAATTTTTTGAAGAGCAGAAGTTATATTTTTTTGCACAGAAAATAAGTGAGTCCTGAATGAAACTGCTAAACACTTATTAATGTAATTAGAAAAAAACTCATAAGATAAAAATCTACCCATAATATGTTTAGACCATAATATAATTACGGAAATACGGCCTTAACAGTTGTATTTCCCCATCATAATACTTCTCACAGGGAATCTTAACATTTTTGCGACAGCCGGGCGCAGTGTTTATTCGTTGCTGTCTCCCTAACGACTGAACGATGGAGAGTAAGAATATGTATGAAGAAAGTCTGGTTGAATTGAGCTATGGTGCCCCGACCACTGGCTTAAACTGATGGTGAGTGCCGAATAGTTTTCCGAACACCTGTGAAGCTCTCGATTGCATCACTGGCATAGAATATAAGCAGTGATATACAATTTAATGAGGTATTAGATATTTTAAAATATGCATGCAGTATTATAAGAATATACATGTATTAATAAAAAATAGTAGTGAAAGAAATAAAAAATTCAAATTCATGAATATCTACTGAATACTATATGGCGTCATGTATATGTATGCGCATGTACAGCAGCGAACACGAAAATAGATGTGGAAATTTTGATCAAGCTTAAGAAAAAATATTAGACTACCTTGGTGTTACCAATTGGCAGAACGAAGAAGCCAATGGCGCAACTTGTTGGACGGCCATAACCATCTAAGCGGTTAAGCGCAAAAAATAAGTAAGTTGAAAAAAATATCTATAATTTTGTAATTCCAAATAGGCAACAAAACTTCAAAAAGATTTCGAAAAAATTCTAACGCTAAAGCAGCACATCCATCGTCAAGCCGACGAAAGATGGCTACAAACACCGGCGTGCTGAACATCAAAGGAAACCTGACTAAAATAGGGTCATTAAAGATCCCGTCATTGGCATGCAGAAAGCTTAGGAACACACAATTGTCGTTGTGGCAGGCATCGTGAAGAGGGACTTGGTGGCCTATATCAGGTTCTCTAAATGGTTTTCACTGCTATTTTCGTTTGCACTGCTGTATGTGCAGGTTAGTGCTTCTTTTGTACTTAAATGTTTATGTTTTTATCTTTACATGTATGGGTGAGCATGAACGACACTTGTGACACTTGTCATTGATAATGTTGATGCTTTGATATGCGCTCTATTGCATAAATTATATCACACATTTAATGATTTGGCGTTTAAAGTGATTAAGCTTAAATATTGTTGATAAGTTTCTATTAATAAATGTTTTCATCATTAAATGCATAGCATTAAAATTTTTTATTAAATATGAACTAATGATGTTGATATTACCATTTAACCTTTTGTACGTAGATTAAACTTTACAAAGATAAGATGAAAACATTATCGTCGAGAAGAATTTTAGCATGAGAAACCGTCGAAAACGTAAACGAATTTAATACAAAGGGGACTTGGGGCGGAAAGTAGAGCCAGCGGTTGGCTGAAAGCAACAATTCTGTTATTAACAGGCAGAAGAGAGAGGGAATAATTGCGGCAGTTTAAGTGCAGGCGAAACCGAAAGTTATAAGCCCAGCTGTGTGATCTCAGATTTACTTCTTTTGACCTTTTAAATACTTTTCTACTTGTTATGGGCGGCGCCACCACGTCTTATCAAAACTTTATTTAATTTCTATTTTCCGTCATAAATTTATTTATTTAGTTAGTCTATGAACAAAAGATTCTTACACACTAATAACAATTAACGATAAAATAAAAACTAAGACTAAAAACTTACAATATAGTATTTAGAATCTTAGAAAAAACACTTTTGGAAAATGAAAAATCAAGTTGGATAGAACTTGAGATTAAATTAAATTCAATCAGGGCTCGCACAAGAGGAGCATTACGCGAATAATCAGTTCTACAATTAACGCCATAAAAAGGTAGAAAGCTACGAAGATTACGCTGAGGTATATTAAAATTAATTTTCTCCAAATAATAATAACAATAGTATTATATGAACAAAAAGAAAGCGAGAGAACCGTTCGTCTGGCTTCCAAAGTTTTTAAATTTATCAAAAGCAGGCGAGATTCATAAGATGGAATTGGTTCATCAAAATTCGAAGAGTGTAAAGCATATTTGAGAAAAACTTTTTGGACCCGTTCAATCCTGTTAACGTAGTTTTTGTGACTTGGCCTCCATATAAAAGCAGCGTATTCCAATTTAGAACGAACAAACGCCGTTTACAATCACTTGAAAGTATAAGGGTCACAAAATTTGAACTACTGCTCCTAACAAATCCAAATACCGAATAAGCTTTCGAAATAATATGACTAATATGTCTATTGAAAGAAAATTTACTAGAAAAAAATACACCAAGATCTTTAATTTTATCCAAACTTTGTAATAGTGAATGGGAAATGTGATAAGATGTCAGCAAGTTATTACGAGTTTTCGCATAAGTGACTTTAAAACACTTTTTGATATTTAAAGAAAGCCGAGAATTAAAGCACCATACTTCTAAGCTATCAATGTCTTTCTGAAGTTTAACAGCATCATCCGGTTTTGCAATTTTCGAAAATACCTTTAAATCATCGGCATAGAGTAAGAACTCGGCAAAATTGAAGCAGCTGCTTATATCATTAATAAACAAAACAAACAGTAATGGGCCTAAAATACTTCCTTGAGGAATCCCAGAACAGGCGAAGAATGGTTCAGAAGAAGTGCCGTCAACTGTTACCACACAATTTCTGTTACATAAATAAGACTGGATCCATTTCAAAAAAACCGAATGAAATCCTAAACAAGAAAGTTGACAGATCAATAAGGAATGTGAAACTTTATCGAAAGCTTTTGAGAAATCAGTGTAAACGCAGTCCACTTGAAGTCCGAAGAGAAAGATGCAATACAATACTCACTGAATACTGCAAGATTCGAAACCGTAGATCGGTTTGAGGCAAAGCCATGCTGGTTTGGGGAAATCAGACTACTTACATACAAAGTATATTTTATCCTTAACGATAGTTTCAAAAAGCTTCGAAACCGTAGAAAGCTTTGAAATGGGTCTATAATTACAGACATCATTCTTACAGCCTCCTTTAAGAATAGGACTAATAGAAGTAAATTTCCAATCATCAACGAAAACTCCAGTTGACAATGACATATTGAAAATTAGTTTTAAAGGCACAACTAAAGCAGGACAATTCTTGAATAATAGAACTGAAAGTCCATCAGAATCCGTTTTCGCAGATGGTTTAAGTTTATTAATGCCAATAATAACATCTTTAGAAGGAGAGGCTAAAGTAAAGTAGATATGCAGTTATAGTCCAAGCTAGGCGGAAGATTGTCATCGTCAACAACAAAATTTGAACTGAAAAAATCTGTAAAAAAATTGGCCACCTTAAATGGGGTGCTAACAAACTGCTTATCGTAAAATACAGCCGAAGGTGTAGAAGAGTTCGACTTTTTAGACTTAATAAACTGCCAGAAGGCTTTTGGATTTGATCTAATATTCTGCTCCATTCCAAGAATATAGTTTCTGTACAAAAATGTATCCAAACAATTGAAATCTTTGGAGTATTGTTGATATTTGATAAAATAGTTTGATTACCAGATGATTTTAATTTCTTGAAGAATTTATTTCTTAGGTTCTTTAACTTGCCAAGTTTCACCACTTTAGTGGGTTTCGTTAACGCATTTTCTCGGTTTTCCCCTTTTTCCGAAATTTTCTGATTTCAAGCATTAACAATAAAAATACATTTTGAGTTTAAATAATCTCATGTAATAAATTTGGTGAGGATATCTAAAGTTTATCACAAGTTACCGTGTAAGCAGACGGACAGAAGTACAAACGGAAGACTGGCTATAGAACTATGGGTACGGTTTCCAACCATTTTCAATATTTTGTACGATCACCATTACCATTGCACTAATAAAAAAAAACGTTTTATAAAAGTGGGCGCGGTCGGCAACAGACATACCATTTTCTCAAAATGTATCTACAAGAACAACCTTCCTTCCAAATCTTAACAAGGCTCTTTGATTTACGGCTTGCAAACTTTTTAATTTTTTCCTTCGGTACCACGCCCGTTCTTTGTAATTTTACCAAATTTCTTACCGTCAAGGACAACTTAGGTATATTTATTAATGAAATACGGAATTTTTTCCCGATATTGAAAATGTGAACGTTGTAAGCATTCGATATCGACAGCTTTCGATACCAATCCATTCCGGGTTCATTTAAGCTAGTATATACCAAATTTTGTATAGATATCTCAACTGTTGGTCAAGATATCGTATTAACGGTCAAACGGATAGGTGGACGGACGGTCATGACCCAATCGAAGTCTTTTTCGATGCTGATAATTTTGATGTAATGAAGTCTATGTGGATTCTTCTATGTCATTAAGTACCACCGTTATTGTGTTCAGCTACACGCAGGGTATAAAAAGCTCCTTACGCCGGATAGGGAGGCAGGCTAGGTGACATGAGGACTAATTTTTTCCTAAAGCTCTTGGATAAGGGGGGTTGAAGCTGCCGCTATCGGGAATCTATGTACTTTTAGAGATGGGAGGAAAATGACGATCTACACAAGAGTAGAATGCTAATAAAAATGGAAACATTTGAACTGGTTTACTAGTCAATGAAAGACGACTTCGATAGTACGGTTAGCTTACAGAAAGGGAGCTAATGCTGTGACTTTGGTCTTCCCAGAGAATTTAAGTGTCATGACGACACAGTACCTAACGGATTTGCTTCAAATCTCCCAATTCAAGCTTCCAGCATGCGTTTGGTTTAATACCAAAGCCCAATTTTTGCATTCTCTGTATCCTAAAAGGGATTGGAATTTATTTCGATTGTGTCGATCCACTGAGGAGGTCATAGATATATTAAAAAAAAATCTTTCTCAGGAAATGGATAATTGATTTTTCGCTATTAAAATTCCAATTTTTGATTTATGAGAAAAAATTGTCATGCTAATAGAATGGTTTCTTTCTTATCAGAAACTATTCATTGATGTTGGGAAGAAATTGCTAGTAATTATAGTAAAAGTAAAAGTAAGAGTAAGAGCAAGAGTAAGTGAAAGAGTAAAAGTATGAGTAAGGGTAAGGGTAAGAGTAAGAATAAGAGTAAGAGTAAGAGTAAGATTAAGAGTTAGAGTAAGAGTTAAGAGTAGAGTAAGAATAAGAGTAAGAGTAAGAATAAGAATAAGAATAAGATTAAGACATAGAGTAAGAGTAAGAGAAATAGATAGGAGTAAGAGTAAGAGTAGAGAGTAAGAATAAGAGTAAGAGTAAGAATAAGATTAAGACTTAGAGTAAGAGTAAGAGAAAGAGTAAGAGTAAAATAAGAGTAAGTGTAAGAGAAAGAGTAGGGTAAAAGAAAACAAAAGGATTAAGAATAAGAGTAATAGTAACAGAAAGAGTAAGAGTAAGAGTAGAAAAAAGAGTAAGAGTAAGAAATAGTAAGAGTAAATGTAAGGGTAGGAGTAATAGTAACAGTACGAGTAAGGGTAAGAGTAAGGGTAGGAGAAAGAGTAAGGGTAAAAGAAAAGAAAAGGATTAAGAGTATGAGTAGGAATAAGAGTAAAGTAAGAGAAGGAGTAAGATGAGAGTAGAAATAAGAGTAAGAGTAAGAAATAGTAAGAGTAAATGTAAGGGTAGGAGTAAGGGTAACAGTACGAGTAAGAGTAAGAGTAAGGGTAGGAGAAAGAGTAAGGGTAAAAGAAAAGAAAAGGATTAAGAGTAAGAGTAGGAATAAGAGTAACAGTAAGACAAGGAGTAAGAGCGAGAGTAGAAATAAGAGTAAGAAAAAGAAATTGTGATAATAAATGTTAGAGTAAGAGTAAGAGTAACAGTATAAGTAAGAGTAAGGGTAAGAAAAAAGATTAAGAGTAAGAGTTTAAAGAAAGAGGAAAAGTAAGAGTAAGTGTAAGAGTAAGAACAAGAATAAGAGTGAGAGTAAGAGTAAGAGAAAGAGTAAGAGTAAGAGTAAAGTAAGAGTAAGAGTATTAGTAAGAGTAAGAGAAAGAGTAAGAGTAACATTAAGAGTAAGGGTAAGATTAAGAGTAAGGGTAAGGAAGAGGAAGAAGTGTAAAGTTGCAAGAAAAAGACGTTGGCACACCGGGGTGAGGAAAAGAAGACAAATGATGTTGCGAGTCATAGAAAAAAAGAAGTCGTCAATAAAAAGGAGTGACGTCCTAAGCAGAACCATCTTCGACAGAGGAGCAGTTTCCATTTCGTAGGACATCACAATCTTAAAAGTTGAAAGCATTTCACTGGTACAAAATTCAACTTATACCGCCTCTTAATGAGTTAGATCGGCGCTAGTTCCCTAGAAATGGTCTAGTACTAAACTAGTGCATTTATAGTGCGCTCAACTCATAACAAGTTCGCCCTTTATCTGTTTTACGTATTGGCATGTTAAATATATTATATGTTTCACACGCTTGCATTACACTTTCTATTGTGCGGAACTAATGAAAATCTAGCTGCTATCGAATTCGTGCTGATTTATTACTTTATATCTACTTCTAAACCAGAAATTCGTATTACCAGTTACTGAATGCCCTACAGGGAGAGTACAATATAACAAGGATAATCAGAAATCAAACTAATTCAAAAGACTTAAGACACGAACTTTTGCTATGAAAAAGTGTACTTGTCCAATATTTAAATACAAAAACAAATAAGCAATATAATAAATAGCCATAGTGCTAGTTGCAAAATATATTTCAGCATTTGAGCACTAACAATATATAACTTATGTCAAAATCGCGCCCATACCTGCAGGGCTAAAAATGGGGGCTTCTAATAAGACAAACGTTATAATTTTGATGAGTATTTGCATGCCAATTTTGCCAAAGTGCGCAGTTTATTGCAATCACAAAATCGAAAATATGAAATAAATAAATAGGATCATCAATAAACTCGTTTAGCATACTGACTGCCATTATAGAAAGTCTTCCTTGACTGTCCACTACAGAGTAGGAACAACCAGCAAAAATATTTAAAGGCATTGCCCAGCTGCAGATTTGATATTTATAAAAAACAGAAAAAGAAAATCAAATGCAAAAAATGTTATCACAAAATAGTTGTGCGACATTGCAGGAAGTGAAACAAGAACGCAAAGTCAACCACAAATGGCAGTCAATGAGAACAGCTGAAGAAGAGCAAACCAAACAAGCAAAGCAGTCAATGAACCTTCGTGCTGTGCTGTTATAATAACGCTGCTAAGATGATATTTCTCCACTCTAACAGGCTAGACAATAAATGGCGGCTGACACTTGGTCATGCAATTGCAGAGAAAGAAGCTGTAACCACAACTTTCTTGGAATGAAACATCAGCAATTCGACCTCTGCCATGCGAAAATGTAAACAAACTTAAAGAATGAAAACGTATAAAAACTAATAAAAATACGAATAAAAAAGAAATGAATGTAAGCAAGGCTAGAAGTCTTGATGCAAGAGTGATTTTATTTGTAGTTAAAAAAGTTTTTTCTTGTTGAGTGGCATTTCCTTGCAAACTGGGTGCGGGTGTTGAGTAAAATGTGGCAAAGGCTAAGGGCACTGTCAGCGATTACGATTGCGGCAAATACCTGTGCATCACAAAGCTTATGAAGAAAATGAAAAAAGGAAGAATAAACTACAGTTTTATTTACGGAGCAGTCAGTCATTTAAGTTAGGTTGAGTGTAAGGAGGTAAATGTATGTAGCTGATTTGAATGTAACTTGGAATGATTGGAATTTGGCAAGAGGAAATGGGTGAACCGCAAATGTGGTGAAATGAACTTAAAGGACGCATTGATATTAATCAAGTTCTAAAGTGAGATAAGAACGATAGTTAGAGGAAATAAAGACAAAAATTCAATTTGGTTGGGGATTTAAAACAATTTTTTTTAGCTCCACGAACACCTGTTTGTTTTAATATTTACTGTAAATAAGACTAAACCCCTAAATTTCTTAGAGCATAACAGGGGAACTACTGTTCCCATTTTCCCAATTCAAGTCTTAAAATTACATACAAAGTCTGCCTCCAATTAACGTAAGAGTATTTTTGAAAAGTAGTTTTATTATTTGTGAAATTTGTTTATCTTACTAACAGGGCCAAGCGTTATCTTAACTACTTGCCTTGAAATTGCTTACGCTTTGAGAAATCAGCAAGCGATATACTTGTTACTCCTAACCTTCCCTTTTTTATGCTTATACAGCACAGCAACCAATGCCTCCATTCCCTCGCTCATATAAATTGATGGCCCAAAAAATTTATGTTTTACCGATTGGTTGGTGAGAGATCAGTCTCAACCGTTTTTGCTGTGATAACTCGAACCACCTATATCGTTTTGTCTGTGATTTCATATCACAAAAAAATTCATTCACACCGCAAAATGAAACATATTAGGAGCATTCAGCGAGCAAAACATTTACTGATACGTTGTAAACATGTTTTCGTTGTTTGAGCGAACATACAAATGTTTGTTTTATGAACGGCGAGTTGAGCCAAACAAAAATATACTTCTTGAATAATTTTTGACACTTCCATATAATATTAAAAATTGTCCCTGTAATATTCGAAAAGTCCAAGAACTGCCACGCATCCGAATAAGCACTGCTGTTATCGGCTTATTTTATACTTGATATCTTCGAATGTTCGGATTGTTATTGGCTTCTTATCGGCTCGAGAACACGCCGATTACAGGCCACAATCCACCGTTAACAAATCGATGACACGCTTATCAGCGTATAATAGATACAACTAGCAAATCTGGGATTACAAAGCGATAACTTTTCGATTTCAAATCGATAATTTTTCAATAAAAACAATAATTTTACCATATGTGACCCGATCTATTAAAAGGTGGCTTATGACTCAAAAAAGAAGTTGCGAGAAACAGCTGTTAACAGGTGTTTTTTTTTAGCCATAACCCACCTTTTCATAGACTGGGTCATATGTTTCATCAATATCGTTTGTTATCGATGTTATATTAATAAAGCTTCGATAATAGATTGATAACACGCCGATAGTAAAACGATAACAAATAGAAAACAAGTCGATTAAACGCGAGTAAGAATGAATAACACACAAATAACCCGTCGATAGTAGACGGATAACTCTTAGTTGACACAAAATTTTTAAAGAAATCTTATCGGAGATTAGTTGGTTTGTGAACGGGGTGTTATTATTTTCTTATCGACTCAATAACACGCTGAAAAAACACCTATAACTCCTCTAAAACAAACCAATGGCACGCAGATAGGCCATCGGTAAAATCGAAAAGATTTTTTTAACAAATGTATAACTTTTCGTTTTCAAACGATAATTTTTCGATAATAAATAGAATCCTTGGACTAAATCGCGTGTAATATTGCAGGTGTTTGACGATAAATTTAATTAAGATGTTTCGTACATCACTGTTATAACCCCAACGAAGATATATATGTGCCCAGTATATGTCGCAGGATCTGAGGCACCTTCTCTTTTGAAATTTCTCGCAGGGTGCCCATAATCAGCCAATAGGGCAGTGTCATCCTATTAGGTGATAGCTGCATTTTCTGCCTACTTTCTTCGAATAGTAGTCCTCTTTTCGGTAGTAATTGGATTTTTTTTCGTATGAAGTTTTAAAGGAATGTGCGGTAACTGCTGGTGCCAAAGACCACACACAAAAATACCAAACTAAGTGAAATCAACACCACACATTTCTATAGATAGGAATTTACATCCACCTGCACCTCATTAATGCTCGATATTGCACAGCAACCCCTTGAGCGGCATAAATACATTGAAATGGCACTGCAAATCTGTTCGCTCTTTTTCTCAGTCTGTCTCTAATGCTGGATAGAGGGACTATTCCGGACTAGTAAAATGGTTCTTGGACAGGTCGAAGTATAAAGTATAGGTTGGTGGCGGTCTTTTTGTCAAGAGTTCAAAGAAAGTTTGAGATACACGATCATTGTAGCGTTTTAGAAGCGGAAACTGCCTCTTTTTAGTTTGCTGTGGTTGGGCTGTTATTCAGTGTTAAAACTCTTTGGGAATGCAACATCTGCTTGGATAATCAAGTTGCCCTTAAGGGCTTGAATTAAACTATGGTGCAACAAAGGATGGCCTGCGAGTACTTGCCCTCGCTTGTGATTATATCTAGCTATTTTAAGGTAGAGATCATTTGGGCGCAGGACCGTCATAGCATTATCACGAAAATAAGTGCAACATGCTCTGCCAACTCAGTCGAAGAAGTGGTATAGAGTTCGCGCCCAGAAGTGATATGATGGATTATTCAAGAAGTAGCATGTGCGTACAAACCTCAATATACGCTCACAGACAGAGTTGGCATACTCTTCCACTATGGTGAATTCACCATGTCTTCTTCTCAAGATATGTGCTGATACTCTTATTAGGTTAGTAAAGTAAGATATTGGGTGTGAGAAGTTAATTTCCCTATATTTTAATGTTTTTGATGAGTAAACATCTCTGTTCACGGTATGGTGGAATCCTTTAAAGTATGTGAGAGTGTAAGCATGAGAGTCTGGGGAAGCGTGAGCGTAGTCTTTGTAAGTAATATGGTATATGGCGGATACATGGGGAATGCAAATGTAGGCGTTTTGTGCGGTATTGGTATACTGTATGGAGTAATATATAATGAGAGCGTAAGCATAAACACTTCACTGTAGCGTAATATGTGAACAAGGTATTAATTAAAGTATTTGAGCATATACAAAATTTGTATACGTGCAAGTGCATGAAGATATGTTCAACTGCCTTTTTGTTGGAAAAGAAAAGCCAGATATGTAATTTTTAATTATATTTACATACAAAAATACTCCAAAAATCTAACAGGAAGTGCTTACAGATGTTGCACATAAATTACCAGCTGTGAACAATTTTACTAATTGCTTGCAACATGGCTAACATTACTTGCGAAAGTATACACCGCTGGTTCTTCTCTTTGCAAGTGAAACGATGCAATTACTAAACATACAAAAATTATATAAAAAAAAATATATAACAAGTCATAAAGTGTAAGTTGTGACGGGTGAAACTGAACATTTGTACCCAGCTGTACCCTTAAAACGATGTTGTTTGCTTTGTATGGTTAAACGTGGTATAAGGTTGTGCAGTATTGCATATAAGGTTTTATTCTGAACTCATTTTTGTTCAAAATAAGCAAAAAGGATGCTGAGGCTCCCACTAATGAGCTTGAGCAGGTAAAAATGCAATTTTGCTTCAGATATAGGGAGTTATCTACAAAAACTGTTTACTTTAAAATAAAGATATAACAGAACAATAAACATAAAAACACTAGTTGGCGATTTCGCTCATTTTCAGACCAAACAGTTGTAGGTATGGAAAATATATAAACAAGAATTAGAACTAGAACGCCAAATTTCGTTCGAACTGGAAGTTTTTTGTTCGACTTATGTTATTAAGAGTGTTTTGGAAAGAGTAAAAAAAAGGTGTGGGTCACGCCCGTTTTCCAAATTTTGTTTCAGTTTTATTCTTAGCTCAACCATACCAAGATTGAGGTAGAATATCAGTCAAATGTAGTTAAATACCATAGAGTTATTGTAAACTTTGTTATGCTTAGACATTTATCAAAAGTGGGCGTGGTCTTTAATTGATCTACACTCAGTGTCTAATTTACCAAGGATAGTGTTTCTTCCAAATTTCAATTTAATATTTAACAGCTTTTGACTTACGGCTTGTTAAACTTCCAAATTTTGGTGGTGCCGCACCCAATATTCGCAAACATTTTGGAATTTATGTTTTGCGTATCAAAACCAATTCACCTACCAAATTTCATTAGCTTAGCGGTATTTGTTTTCGAATTATCATTTTTTCCATTTTTCAAATTTGCGACATCGAAAAAGTAGGCGCGGTTTTCGTCCGATTTCGTCAACATTCAACACAAATCTACTCTGTGTCCAGTAAGCCCGTTCACGAATTTGGTGACGATATCTCAATATTTGCTCAAGTTATCGTGTTAATGGAAGGACGGACGGACATGGCTCAATCAAATTGTTTTTCGATACTGATGATTTTGATATATGGAAGTCTATATCTATCCCGATTCCCTTATACCTGTACAACCAACCGCTATCCAACCAAAGTTATAATACCCTGTGAACAAGTACAGCTGGGTGTAAAAATATAAACACGCGTATCTATGCTTACAAAAGGCAATGAAAACAAAAGTTGTTTTATAGCCAGCAGAAGCGTTTGTTCAACTTCATGCTAACCACAAACAAATTAGCAAAGAATATAGCTACGGCAATTGCAAACAGCTACACTGCAACAACACAACACCCACAAACTAAACAGCAAACCAATGGTGAAGCGTGTACAAGTTCTTTGTACTTGAAAGCAAGAGGAAAGCAATAGAAGGCAGAACAAGTTCCTTTGAGATTTTGTGAAGAAATGAAAAAATAAGATACAAACAAAATTTCATTATACTACCTTTATAGAAAATGTTTAAAATGCGCCAACAATATTCGATATGTAAACATCTTTACGGCTCTAGGAGTGTTCGAAAGAAA
Source organism: Eurosta solidaginis (assembly GCA_029619165.1). Classification (NCBI taxonomy): domain Eukaryota; kingdom Metazoa; phylum Arthropoda; class Insecta; order Diptera; family Tephritidae; genus Eurosta; species Eurosta solidaginis. Next base: position 14,070 of record JARSSU010047794.1, read on the forward strand.
AGTTCTTCGACAGATTTATGGACCTCTACGCGTTTGGCGATGGCGAGCACCGAAGAAGATTTAACGATGAGCTGTACGAGCTATACGCAGCCAATTACATAATTCAGCGAATTAAAACGCAGCGGCTGCGCTGGCTAGGCCATGTTATGTGACTGAAAGATGGCGCTTCAGCCAAGAAAGTGTTTATATCGGAACCCGCCTATGGAAGCAGAGGTAGAGGTGGTCCAGGAAGGACCAAGTGGAAAACGATTTAAACTTCTTTTGGTGTGACCAAAGGGCGCCGGTTAGCAGAGAGAAGGAGCGACTGGCACGCCTTGTTGGACGGCCATAACCATTTAAACGGTTTATTCCAATTAAGTAAGTAAGTAAATATCTTTACTTACGGTAGGGGGAATACAGAGTGTAAGCGTAAGGTAATTGCAAAGGTTAGATTAGCGTAATCGGAAGCGTAGCCTTTGTAGTAATATTATAACAAAAGTTACCGATTTTTTTATAGAAAAGATATCGAAGTACTACCAATCTTTTATTGGCGTGCCATCGAAATTTAAGATTTGTTATGCAAAGAATTACCAAAAAGTTTTCGACTTGCTGTCGATTTATTTTCTAAAAGCCATCGATTTGCTATGGGAGGGTTACAAATTTATTAACGGAAAGTTATCAATTTCTTGTCAAAAGTATATCAATTTGTTATCAAAGAGTTATCGATTTGTTCTCAAATATTTATATATTTATTTCCTATCGGGAAGTAATCGATTTGTTAGGGGAGAGATTGTTGTTTCGGTGTTTTTGTTATGTAATAAGAAAGCTAAGGACTTGTTATGGAAAAGTCATAGATTCGTTATAAAAATGTATCGATTTGCTATCGATATGTTACCAAAAGTGTTTCGGTTTATTTTGGAAAAATTATATATTTTTAATTGGAGCTTTACCAATTGGTAATCGAAAAAAGTATTGTTTTTTTATATGAAGTGTTACAGATTTGTCATCGGCGTGTTATCGATTCGTTGCCGACGGACTCATTGGCTTGTTGTGAAATAGATACCGATTAAACTTAAATACAAGATAAATGATACAGCTGTGACCTGTCGTTAACTAGCCGATAAAAAACCAGTGGGGAACCAATGATGACTAAATTTCTGAAGGATCCCGCAGAATGTTCGGAAACTTACCTCTGGCAGCGATAGTCAGACTGCCAGCATAAAATATCACTAAATACTCCTTCTGAAGTCTTTTAGTACTTTTTTAGCGGACACAAGCTAGAAAAGGATCTTTTGCCACTGCAACTGTGAGATCTTCTCGTTTCTACCACCGAATGTGGGCCTGTTTCTCTAAACTTAGCCTAACAAGGAGCATGTTTCAATGCCTATAACCGTTTCCGAGTAACTCCATTTCATATAGATCGACTCATCAAGGTGTATTCACTTTCGAGTGAAGGTAATTTTGACTGTGTTCAGAGATTTGTGAACATAGCCACAAGCGCGGTGCCCCTAACTGAACTCTTATTTTCGCCTCAGTAACCTGTTATATTGTTCTCAATTGCGAGAGAAAAAAAGTGAGCCATCTAATATAGAGGTAGTAACTAAAACAATTTTTGTATGAAATCCACAAATATTTTAGCAGCAAAGTTGTTGCTAATGGGCATTGCATTTGCGCTTCGTATCATCGCCTTTGGTGGTCAACGATGTCTTCACTCGCATATGTTTGCTGGATGCAATATACGTACATATATTTGAATCTATGCATGATCGAAAACACTCAAACGTCATGTTTGGTCAACTGCCATTTGAAAAGAAAGCAAACTAAATGCACGTATTGGGGTAATACTTACCAGAAGACTATTGCGCAAAGACATCAGCTGTAGCATTTAGAAGCCTCTTAATAGCATTTTACATACACAAAACAAATGTTGAAATAACTGGAAAAAGAAGAAAAACAACAGCAAAGGAAAATACTATAAATTATGGGGATAAGAGAAATTCTATAGAAATGAAAATGCAAAAATTTTAGCGGAGCTAAATCAAATGAAAATGTACAAGCAAGCCGACTGGAGAAGGACCGGTATGTGTTGAAATCATTTTCCATTTCAGTTTTGGTTTGTCGTGTGATATCCAACTAAAAATTGTATACCCAGTAGTAACAGGATGAAGGACGTTAAAACATTTTTAGAACGGCTGCGGTTTATGGCTGCTGTTGCTATGCACACGGTTACGGCCACGGCGGGGCCACTGTTCTTACAGTTACGGTTGCAATCTGAATTACGTGTACGATGCCAGTGTTATGGTTTCGATTTCGGTTTTTAGTTAAGTAACAGTTACTGTTATTATATTTTATATTTATATTTATTTATAAATTCCAAACACAACAACCATAAATTTTATTTACAGTGTATTGTGATTAATTTTTTAATTACGACACGGCTATGTTTACGATTGAAGGTTTTATAACATTAACGATTACGATTTTGATTTTTTTAAAAGTTACGGTTACGCATATGGTTATTGCTATACTTGATTACGGTTACGGTTATGGTAAGGGTTCCCATAATTTTACGGTTTCGGCAAATTTACGGTTATGCTTACATTTTCTGTTGCGATGAAGAATTTGTTTACTGTTACTGTAACAATTAAGGCTAGCTTCACGTTTGTGCCTACATATGGGTTCATTATTATAGTTACGGTTACCGTTAAGGTTATGATTACGGTTACATTTTACTATCACGTTAACGGTTACGGTTTCAGTTACAGTTGCGTTTACATTTATGATAAGGGTAACGGTTACATTTCCTATTACATTGTACAGGCAACAATTAAAGAGTGGAGCACGGTTACGGTGAAGATTATGGTAACGTATACGGTCGTTATTACAGTAATGGTTACTGTTAAGGTTACGATTACGGTTAAGGTTACAGTCAGGTTTACATTCACTAATACGTTAACCGTTATGGTTATGGTTATAGTTACGGCTACGGTTAAGGTTACGGTTATGGTTATGGTTACAATTACGGTTACAGTTACGGCTATGGTTTCGGTTACGATTCGCAATTATGGTTAAGTCGTGATTACGGTTGCAATAGCTTTTAAGTTTACGGTTAAGCGTGAGCCCTTTATTCTTGTTCATAATGGATATATCAATAATGATGAAATGCTACAGAAACTTACAATTGTGTATATAAAATTTACATAGAGAGACTTTTTAGTAATTTTTTTTGAAATTTTTTACACTTGTTCTTCAATTTACTGTGGTCAGTACACGGAAAAAGTGTAGCGTGGAAACGATCTAACAAACAAATCAATGCAAATAACCATGACAAGGAAAGCGGTTATTTTTGTTTAATAAAGCTACATATGACGTTGTAGTTGTATTAAGGTTTAATGGTAAAACGTAATCGAATGTGCTTTCATGCATGATATAATATATATATACCCATATGCATATATGCACTCACATCAACAAGGATAGCATCAAGGAAATCATGTTACGTCGTATTCTACTCGCCAGTTGTTTTGTAAATACTTTGCTGAGAAAAAAGTACGAATACACACGCACACAAAATTTTAGCTTGGATATGTAAATGCATTCCACCATCATCATTATCATCATCATCCAGCAAGATTATAGTGGTACTGCTACAGCATGTCATCACTAATTGATGTTTCTATGGAAAGCAAAACTGGTACGAAATGCACACGAAAAACGTTAGACTTAGAAAACGAACTTGCTGTAGAGATTTTGTATATATAATGACCATTGTACTGCTTCATTTCTATTTCAAGCATATGCCATTCATTTTGCAATTTTTTTTGTCTTCTACTATTTTTTGTTTGTATAAATAAACGAATTCTTGCAATGGATTGGCTTGCGACTAAATATCTAGCGTGATGAAGAAGATTAGAATTTTCTTTTGAATTTGATGTAGTAATTGGAATTTAGAATTTAAGCTAAGTGACTTATTCGTTTATGTGTAAAACATAGATTTTGATCCGCTTTTTTGGCATAATTGGATATAACAAAATAAAATATGTACTCACACCATTTTAAATAGCTTACTTCCTTCTGTAAGGATTGGAGGAATTAAGATTCATACATTCAGAATTCATAGAATGATGGCTTTGAAAAATTTTCCTAAGCATCCCTACTCACTTGTGCTACTTGAGGAATGTGAGTTGTGGCAGAGCGATGAGTGGTGTTGAATCACTGAAGCTTCTGATCGATATAAATAAAACTGGAAAGGCTGCTGGCCTGTAAAAATCCTGCATTCATAACTACCACAGGATGTCTTCTTATTACCCCTGAATATCACCTACCTAGCGACGCCAAAGACCTCAAAACTAAAGGGCATAACGAAATGCTAAATAGATAGTTTTAAATGCGCAATTGCATGATCTAGCTCTAGCCTTCAATAGGGTTAAGGGAACATTTTCATAACTACTATGATGACATCCGACACCTGCCAACAGAGTCGTTTGATTTAGACGAGCATAAGGAGACCCTAAGCAAAATTCGTACAGAGTCGGTAAACGCCTTTGCCAAGACGCACCCTGTGAGCCCCGTTTTCAATATATAGAGTGGGATAGTATTCTTGCAGAAGAAGAAAACAAACTTCCAAGGGAGATACGCGCCAACCTTGCCGTTCTTGGTTCTGGATACTGTAACTGGTTACACTGGACAAGTACCCAAAATGAATCCCGACATACGACATGATTTTGTTCTGCATGTGATTTGTCCCACATGATTCCAACAATATTTTTAATTGTAATGTGGAACCTACGCCTCTAACATCAATCTCCCTATGGTTCGCTGCTGCTTAAAACTGTAAGTTTTATTTGACTTTCTTTGAGAGTGAGTTTGATGAAATGGGGCGAAACACTATTAACACAACAACAACCGATACTCATTTCGGTTCTCAAAGAATACTTGGCATTGTCCTGCAGGAACATCAACTTGTGTGGGTTAACGATTAGTTCAAGCTCTACAAGTTTCTATCTATACACCAATTTCCTTAAGCTTAAAAATATTCTAAATTCTTAGAATATGATCAAAGTCGCTTTTATTTCATAAAACCGGTTAGTGCTCTTATGAGAGTTGGAATATTACCGTGGTTGGCATGCTTGGCGTGAAAGATGACTAAAATCCATAGATCCAAAGGTTCGAGAAGTAAAGAAATCACTTCCGGTAGTCGAGCTGTATCAAAAATACCCCCTTTAACATTCGAGACGAGCAATGTATACGTACTTTTGATGAAGTACATAGATGACTTAAATTTATACACCAAACAGCGCGAGATAAAACAAAAATCGTTTGCAAGGTTGTTCGGGTAGTACCACAAGTTGATAATAACGGAGTGTACAGGATTTACATATATCTGACAGGGTTCAAAGGGCTGCCTTAAGATTTTCATAGCAAATCAATTCACTATATTTTTGGTTTCGTGCAACGTTTTCCGTAATAATCATACTAAATTAAAGAGACACATTTATGGCTATTTGGATACATTAAATTAATTACAAGCCTGAGGTTATGTATATTTGCAAATCGTTCTAGTACTCATACAAACTAACATAAATACATCGTATATAGTAAAACAATGTATCAAAGTGCTTAAGTTGGTGCAAATTTATTTGCCTGTGTTTAAAAGCTAATGTATGATGTTCATTAAAAAATTGCGACGGCCTGATGAGTTCTGTCCTTAAATATGATACTTGTTGAAGAGCTGAAACATTTGAGTTATGCGTCAAATATTGTTGTTATCTGATCAATGTGTGAGATATACTTTGTTGTTTGATGAAAATATGCATCTTAATTAATTTGCACCCTACAGCTATATGCTAACTTCAGAGGAAGACATATATCTTCAGTGCTCTTTCGTAACCAAAAGAATAGTGCACAGTCCTATAGAAAGCGCTCCAACTACTTCGTGCACGTTGTGCAAAAAGAAGTAAAACATACAAAAGTTAATTTATTGTTATCTTTGCTTAGTGTATTTTTGGAATTTAGAATATGATGTGGGAATATAATAAATTAAAACAAGTGAGGACGGGACTGTCTTCGTCTCTGCCGAAGCATCATACCTTTCATGAATGGGGCTGAACAATAATCTTATCCCATTCGTAATATCTAAATAATCGGCTGTATAAGAAATGAAATATATATTGAACAGATGTACATACCTAAGCGATTATTAAGACAAAATGAAATACATAAGAAAGGAAGGCTAAGTTCAGGTGTAACGAACATTACATACTCAGCTGAGAACTTTGGAGACAAAATAAGAGAAAATAAACCATGTAAGAAATGAACCTAGAGTAACCTGGATCGTGTTTGTATGACATTGTATCAATGGGAAGGTTAATAAAGAGTATTTTAAAAGGAGAGTGGGCCATAGTTCTATAGATGGAAGCCTTTTCGAGATATTTCATAAAGGTGGACCAGAGGTCACTCTAGAATGTGTTTGTACGATATGGGTATCAAATGAAAGGTGTCTAGTGGGTATTTTAAAAGGGAGTGCACCTTAGTTCTATAGGGTGGACGCCTTTTCGAGATACTCGCCATAAGGTGGACTAGGGGTGACTAGGATGCATTTGTACGATATGGGCATCAAATTAAAGGTACTAATGAGGGTTTTAAAAGGGAGTGGCCCTTAGTTGTATATGAGAAGGCGTTTACGAGATATCGATGAAAATGTGGACCAGGGTGACCCAGAACATCATTTGTCGGATGACGCTAATTTATTTGTATATGTAATACCACGAGCAGTATTCCGGCCAGATTCCAAGGTATTTTGATTTCGCCCTGCAGAACTTTTTTATTTTTCTACTTAATATGGTTAGGTGTCACACCCATTTCACAAAGTTTTTTCTAAATTATATTTGCGGCAACAAACGAATCCAATCACCACGTTTCTATCTTTTTTTATATTTGGTATAGAATTATGGCATTTTTTTCATTTTTCGTAATTTTCGATATCGGAAAAGTGGGCGTGGTCATAGTCGGATTTCGGCAAATTTTTATACCAAGATTAAACTGAGTTCAGATAAGTACGTGAACTAAGTTTAGTAAAGATATATCGATTTTTGCTCAAGTTATCGTGTTAACGGCCGAGCGGAAGGACAGAAGTCGACTGTGTATAAAAACTGGGCGTGGCTTCAACCGATTTCGCCAATTTTCACAGAAAAAAGTTACGTCATAGAATCTATGTCCCTACCATATTGCACAAGGATTGGTAAATCTTTGTTCGACTTATGGCATTAAAAGTATTCTAGACGAATTAATTGAAAAGGGCGGAGCCACGCCCATTTTGAAATGTTCTTTTATTTTGTATTTGTTGCACATATCATTACTGGAGTTGAATGTTGACATAGTTTACTTATATACTGTAAAGATATTAAATTTTTGTTAAATTTGACTTAAAAAAATTTTTTTTAAATGTTGGCGTGTTCGGCATTCGATTTTGCTAATTTCTATTTAGCACACATATAGTAATAGCGGTAACATGCCTGCCAAATTTCATCATGATATCTTCAACGACTGCCAAATTACAGCTTGCAAAACTTTTAAATTACTTCTTTTAAGTGGCGGTGCCACGCCATTGTCCAAAATTTACTAATTTTCTATTTGCGTCATAAGTTCAACGCACCTACCAAGTTTCATCGCTTATCCGTCTTTGGTAATGAATTATCGCACTTTTTCGGTTTTTCGAAATTTCGATATCGAAAAAGTGGGCGTGGTTGTTGTCCGATTTCGTTCGTTTAAATAGCGATCTGAGATGAGCACCCAGGAATCCGCATACCAATTTCATTAAGATACCTCAAAATTTACTCAGTTATCGTGTTTACGGGCGGACGAGACGGACGGACATGGCTAATGAATTTCTTTTTTCAGCCAGATCGTTTTGATGATATAGAAGTCTATATCTATCTCGATTAGTTTATGCCGTTACGGATTACCGTTATGCGAACAAAGTTAATATACTCTGTGAGCTCTGCTCAGCTGAGTATAAAAATAGGTAGGAAGTTGTGTGAGGATGCAAAGTTTCACGTTTTGTGTGGTGCGCATGAAAAATCTTGAAAATAGACCTAGCTTAATACTAAATAAGTAAGTATTTGATGAAAATTTGAAGCTTCCATCCGTTAAAAAGGGAGCAAATAATAATATTATATGGGGTATATAATATATATACACCGATCTCTACGATTTTTTCAGGCAACAATATATGCTATATACGTAAAGCATTGGTGAAATTTCAAGCTTCTAGCTGTTAGGTTAGGTTAGGTTCAAGTGGTGCCGTCCGCATCGGAGTGGCACACTTAGGCCTTTATAGGCCCATTGTGATACCACACGGTGTAAAATGGTGTAGAAATTGCGAATAGTTCTTATCTGAATAATCGGTTGTAGAGGACATATGCTATATATACGACCGATCTCTTCAATTTTTCAGACCACAGTATCTGCTATATATGAAAGCATACAGTAAAGTTTGAAGGTTTTAGCTGTTAAATTGGGAGAGAACTACAAAGTTTCTTATGTGAATAATCTGATAAATTAAGGAAGATATGAAAAAAATTCTCTGTTTTTGAAAAATCGGGTATGCTATAGTGGTCCAATCCGGCCGGTTCCGACAAATGTCTTATCGGAATCTAAATGTACCGCTCACCAAATTTTATCAAGGTATCTCAAAAATTGAGGAACTAGTTTGCCTACTGCATACAAACAGAAAGACGGACAGACGGAGAGGGTTAAATCAACTCAGCTCTTCATCTGATCATTTCGGTATTCTTATGTGGCTCTATCTATTTCTTTGAAGGACATACAATTTTGAGATTTCGTGACGAAGTTAATATGCCATTACGTTTTTCATGAAAGTTATAAAAAAGAGTTTATGAAATGCTGAATCTATAACTTTCCTCAATAGATATGATTGGTAAAAACGTTTCTGGTATCACAAAAGCCCAAAAGTCGGTAGCTTGAACTAATTAGAAATTATATGTGTATGTGTGTGTGGTAGCGCCGTGATGTGCTGGTAGCGTGCTCTGCGTACGACACCGAGGGACCGGGGTTCAATTTCAAGCAAAGCAACATCAAAAATTTAGAATAAAAGTTATTAAATTAAAAAAGTTTCTCTCATCGTGGTCGCGCTAGGAAGTCATTTGGAAAGAGCTCCGAGTGTATTTTGGCCACGAAAACTCCTGAGTGAAAACTCATCTGCCTCGTAGATGCCGTTCGAAATCGCATGAAACAGGTATGTCCCGTTCCGCAGATTTGTAGGAAAAAAGGAGTACGCCGTAAAGTAGCGCGGCCTCCTCTTCTCGGAGGTAAGTCGGGCCAAAGTATTTATTTATTTAAAAATTTCGTATTATACTTGTGGGGAATGCCTGTATTTTTTAATGTATGTAACATTTTTTAAGCTTTTTCGATTAAACCAAAGGAGACACACCTTCAATGGACACCATCGATAAGCTTCCACTACTTTTGGTGCTTTATGCCAAGCATGCACATAACATTGCCACGATTGATCTGTCACGGGTCCCATGATAGTGCTGGGAGTCGTCTTGCATTTCCCCACTTGTCTTCGTCTCCTCGAAACGATCACCTTCAAGATACCCTCGCTTTCCTAGACATACCTTTCACCTCCCTACTTCTTTGGACTTCATGAGCTTCACAAAATTGAGGATAATACTATAACAAACATTAGCTTCGTAGAACCTTGGCGTACTGGGGACGGTTAACTCAAATTTAACTTTCACTTAAAATGTTACGCGACAGATTCAAGGGAGATTGTTCGTTCGTTGAACTTTGGTCTAGAAAATTAAATGATCCTTATATTACTAAAATTTTCCTTCCAACTCTTCGTTGTGCTGTGACGGTTTAATAAGCACTGCAAAAATATTGACGCGTGCGACTCCCTTCTCGTAACAAAAATGTAACGGCCTACCTTAACTCATAGAAAAGTTTATGTACGGACATAGAGTGCTCCAGTCGAAACAGCGCTTTTGCAAAAAAGTCCTAGCAAAGGGAATATAGTCAGGGACTACTCAAAGAAAGAGAACTGGGCGAATGGTCACGAAATAGTGAGGAATCCCTTGAGGTGCTTCTCGACACACATTTCCCATCGGGAGACGGTTTAGAAGAGACAGCAGACATCACTCACACTTCGATCACGGAGATAGTAGTGCCGGGCTTGGTGACGATACCAAGATAGATGGGCAGTGAAAAAGTTGTCTAACTTAAATCGCCGGGCCCAGACGGTATATTCCCGGCCATGCTACAAGTTTCAGGTATGGCGGTCGTGGAATGGCTTAAAATAACACTCTATGGGTGCATAAGGCTGAATCATGTACCGCACTCTTGGAGAAACTGCTCGTGTAGCTTTCCTACCAAAGGTGGGGAAGATCGTCCGTGTATCCAAACGACGTAACATCATTTCTGCTCAAAACCTTGAGAGGCTGATAATGTGTACATAAAGTCCAATCGTGGATGAAAAGCTGCTCTCCACAACAGAGCATGCGTACACCAAAGGCAAGTCGGGTAGACACCGCATTGCATAGGGTGGTAATAAGCAAAGAGAAATCCTGGAATATAAGGAGTATGCTCTAGGAGCCTTCTTGACATTGCGGGACTTTCAATAATGTTGCAAACTGGGCGATTATGGATGCCGTCTTAATTACACTAAAGTACATCCTTGCCTTAATCAGAGGGATCGGCTGCAATGTTAACTTGCAGAAAGATTACATCACAATGGGATTGATCACGAGGCCACGAAATCAGTGGACTGGGGCACGCCGCAGAGAGGGGTGTATCCACCTCTGCTGTGGACGCTGGTCATCACCAACTGCTCAGCAATCGATGAGGGACCGTAAAACTTACAGGCTTACACAGATGACGTGCAACTGTCATAAGTGGAAAGTGCCTTCCAACGATTAGTTCTTTGATGGATCAGGCGCTTCGGGATGTCATACCTGCCGCATCTAATATCGGCTTTGAAAGTCAATGCGGAGAAGATGGATATGGTCTGTTTACAGAGAGGACAAGATCCAAATTGGACAGACCTAAGTTTGGAGGGGTGACCTTACAGGGGAAACCTTGCACAAAATATCTAGGAATCATCCAAGCAGTAGCGTCATGGAAGCTCAACGCGGAGGAGAGGGTCAAGTAGGCTAAACGGCACTCTATACATGTAAAAGAATGCTGGGTGTAAGTGGGCCTACGCCCTCTCTTTCTCATGGGTTTTTAAAGCGATCCGTAATCATATACTATGGAGTCTTGTTGGTGAAAGCCACACAAAAAACAACATACCTCAAAAAATAAGAGGGGTATGCAGATTATCGATGCTTAGCATACGGGAGCCCTGAAAACAACCACGACAGCTGCACTGTATGCTATCTGCACATCCCACCTGTAGACCTGGTAGCAAAGAACGTAGCATTAACAACTGCAACCAGCCTCGGGCAGCTTGAGCGCGACCATATGGCCATAGTAGTATAGCGTCATCAATCACAAGACGAACAGACTACATGATTCCCTATCTGCGCTTACGAGGAGATCTAAGGCCACAATAGAGGTGGCTGGATCGGCGCAAGGCGTGCGCAAATGGCGGAGGAGCCGATACATAGTGTACACCGATGGTTCCAAAGTAGCGGAAGAGTAGGGTCTGCGGTGTACTGCGCTGATCCGGAAATAAGAAGATCATACAGGCTGCCGGATTACTATAGCGTTTTCCAAGTGGAAATATAGCCGTAACCAAAGAAGTAGAAACCCTGGAAGAGAATAGCTTAAGCTGCAACCGTGTTAACTTTTATATTGACAGTCAAGCAGCAATTAAGGCAATAATCTCGCATAGCACAGCATCTAAATGCATGTAAGCAGTCTCTGGAAAGAATCGGGACAGGGAGAACATACATCTATATTGGGTCGCAGGGCATATGGGAATAGATGGGAATGAAAAAGCGGACGAACTAGCTAAAAGGGCGCATCCCTTGAAACTTGCTCCGTAGATGTCCCAATTAGATGGGCGAGATTAAGCGAAGGCGAGAGGTGCACATGATCGACCTAGCGGGAAAGACGTGGGTTCAAGCGCGGGGCTGTAAAGTGTCGACGATTATGTGTAGGTCTTACAACCTTAGACTAACACAGTTGCTTCTATCATTAAAGAGAGGGACTGTAGACTCATGACGGGTATTCTGACTGAACACTGCCTTCTGGCGTCACATGCCTATAAATTAGGCTTGGTCAGTGATAGCAGATGTAGGAAGTGCGGGTTGGAGGAGGAAACGATCGAGTACGTTCTGTGCTCGTGTCCTGCACTTGCCAGGCTAAGACTCCAGCTATTAGAAGTAATACAGCTGTCAGAGCTAGAAGCAGTAAGTGGCTTTAGTCCTAGGAAGCTTCTAGTATTGCCAAGAGGACGGAGATATTTTATAACATAGGTGCTTGCTTTGATAGGTTTTTCAATTTGGTCGTTAAAACAAACTTCTGGTAACATACGGACTCAATCAGTCTATGTGAGGGTCCTGATGGACCGGCAGGTTCAACGTACCTACCTTAATATGAATAATTTGGGTAGTTAGCTTGAATTCCGTCCTGTCCAACCTCTTAGACAACGAATTCCTGATTACTATTAGATAAACATACATCAACTAATAATCGAATCCATTGCTTAGCATCACAGTCCATTCCCACACTTATTTAAAATTTATATTTCCACATTATAAATTTCGTGCACTTTGGATAAGTCTGATTAACTGTTAATAATTTAGGCTACTAAACAAATAAAATAATTCATATATAATATAACAATAATAAATAAAGAAGTAAATAAATAAAAATCATTAATATTATTATATTTTACATTTGAAGGGTAGCACAAGCAGTATTGATTCAAGGACTATGGTAACAACGGCATGCCGGGTTACAAAATCAGAGAAATTGGCATTCTATATATATTGTAGCGAATTTAGGGCGGTTCCGCTTATTTCACACCTTCTACTAACGTTCGTATCTCTACTCTGTTGAATAAATAACTCCAATATTCAATAATGCAAAATGGCCTTTGTTAAAGTACTTCACAACCAATAGCTTGCTTAAATAAAACTGATTCCATGATTGCTCAGCTTGCAGCCTTTTATACTCTTCGACTTTCCCGTTCGCATACTTCTAAGCGTTTCTAGAATTTACTAACTAGTTACAGCTATAAACTACGTTTATAGATTTTTCATATGTGCGGTATATGTGGGTGATACTTGCACAAATGATTGCTTACTTTTGTGAGCATCTCAGATAAGATATATGCATGTGTTTGTGAGTTTCTCTCCGCTGCATGTACGTACATATGTGTAGACATAATGATTGATTGTTTATGTAGATACAAGTGACTGCTTATTATCGGCTTAGAGATGATAGTATCCCTTAGTGTTGCTAATATTCGTCACAATATGTTATGGCTGGGGGGTGCGTAGCGGCAACAGTGCTTGGAAATACGTGCATGAAACAAGCTTGACAAAAAAGCTTTGCTTGTCGTGGCATTTCCACACACTATTTCCAGCAAAAAAGGAAGTTCAACTCTAACTATACCTTACATGTAATTGCCACTAATGAGTTTGTGTTAAACACTGCTGCCAAGGAAGCTCATTATACAGTTTCAGCTGCTAGTTGTTGCTTTGGATATTTGGATGTCCAACGCTTCGACGGCAACCACCGCTCATTGTGCACAATTGGTTAACTGTTAAACATGCAATTCATCGCCGTGGTAACTGCCAATTAGGTTTATGTACAGTTTTGCGACTGCTGGGATACGCCTTTTGTTTGTGCAAACGATTATATTCTGCAGCTCAAGAAGCTTTTCAATAATGATTTTTCTAGCGCATTTACATGATTTTTGACAACAACATCACAGGTTATAATAATATCGGTTTCTTTCCGCTTCTTATGCTTGAAGCTATTGTCTGCTTTTGTGAGCGTGAATTCGTGTGTGTATGAATGCATATTCGCTAGAGATTGAAAAAAACCGTAGCATTTCCTACTTCACGCAATGCAGTTAACTTTTTTATGGCAAATTTAGTGGCAGGCGTATAATTTTCTATTACGTGAAAATTAAAAATTTATTGGCATGTCGTAAAAAAATCATAATTTTTTACACATTTTGCGCATTGAAAACAATTGCACTGATGTTTTGGTTCCCGTTCGAGTGCGCAAAAAATGTTAGCTTTTTAATAAAAGTTGTTAAAAGAAATGGATATGATTGGATGGAAAATGTTCTCTCAGTTAATTTGCAGGAGGGTATTAGTGATGCGGCCCACCGTGGTATGGTGTAGCGTTCCTCGCCTTCCACACCGAAGATCCTGGGTTCACGCCCCGTACAAAGCAACATCACAAATTGAGAAACAATTTTATCAATTAGGAGAAAGTTTTTCTAAGCTGGTTCGCACCTCGGCAGTGATTGGCAAGCATTGCGAGTGTGTTTCTGCCATGAAAATCTTCTCAGTGAAACTCATCGTGCACGTGCCGTTCTGAGTCGGTATAAAATATATAGGTCCCGTTACCGCAAATTTGTAGGAAAAATTAAAGTAGCGCGATGCTAATTGGAAGAGAAGCTGGACCTAAAATCTCTTCGGAGGTTATAGCGCCTACATTTACTTATTTTATTTATTAGTGAATTGAATGAATAACATAAAAGGCATGTTAGGGGTTGTATTTGATGGGGATGTCTCGCCTTGCATACACCTGCGTCATCCCAAAGCGTCGACTCCTAGGTGCTTATACCCTCTCCCATAATGAGGTGGTGCCTCCTCACAGTGACTTCTGGTAAGGCTGAGGTGGCGAACCTTTTTTTCTCTCCGTAACTAGATTTCCCTTCTCTCACAGCTCCCATCTGTACCCCTTTCCAACAGTGCCATGTAAACAGGGGCTATTTTTAGCTCAAGCACCGGCCAAACGTGGCGAAGAGGTCCCGCCCTCCATAACGTGCACCATGCTTTAATAACAAATATGGCGGATTTAGACGAGAACAACTCGCGGAATTACAATCTGCAATCTCGCCGGAGGATGAACAGATGTTCTTACCATTCCGTCGAAAAGTTATTAGCCTCTCCAAGCTGCATCAAGTGACTTCCGGCCAGGGGGATTAACTACGACGAAGCCAGAGAGCTTGCCAAAGAATCTTGGGGATTAGCCCGTGGTAAGGGGCCAGTCAGTGGTGAGGGGTCGCTCAAATAGCGGCCTCGGACGAGGAAATCTATCATTCATCAGAATTTCTGTATGCGCTAAATCTTGGAAAGTCCCGCGAAACAAGAATTGACACACTTCACTTCATCGATTTAAAGCCGCACTTGACAGCACGAAAAGGAGCTGCATATATGCCACACTGTCTGAATGTGGTTTCCCGAAAAACTTATAAGGATATGTAAACTAACGTTGGGCAACACATCAGCTCAGATAGAATTGGGAGCTTTTCGAAAAGTAAACGAGGTTTCAGACACAAGGGACCCCCTATAATGCGATTTCTTGTATTTGGAGAAAATAATATATGCTGCAGAGCTTAGCGCTCAGGAACTATATTCGATAAGAACGTCCAATATCTGGCGTATGCTGATAAACTTTAATATTATTGGTTTGAACACCCGCGCCATAGTTCTGCTTATCAAACGAGAAAACGAAGAGAATAGGTGCATTTTATGGTAGATGAGGACAAATCGAAGTACCTGCAGCCATCAGGAAAGGATTCAGCATATTTGCTGCCTTGCCAACCGCGCCACTATTCGCAGCCATAATTTCGAAATAATAAAGGATTTCGTTTATTTGAGAATCAGCATTAACACAAACAACAACATTGGTTTCGAAATCCAGCAAATAACCTCTCTTACCAATAAATGAATTGAACCAGGTAGGCAATTGAAAAGCAAAGTCCTCTCTCGCAGCCGAAAATCTTGCCTTAAAAGTCACTTTTAGTACCCATCCTGCTATATGGTGCAGAAGCAGGGACCATGGACAACATCAGATGAGACGGCTCTGGTAGTGCCCGAGAGAAAATTTCTTTAGAAATTTAGGGATCTATACGCATTTGCTACGTCAAGTACAGAAAAATTAATTGATGAGATTTTGGGGTGATCACATTGACGTCAGTGGACGAAGCGAAGAAGCAACTGTTGCGCCTTATTGGACGGCCATAACCGTTTAAACCGTTAGGCCTCTATTTAGTGAGTAAGTTTTATCGATTAACTGTCAGACGATTCTAATGATATTTCCCAGAAATCGCAATAGCAACAGGCCTTCAAAAGCTTTACGTACTTCACACGACACACATTCTTGCTCAGCGGTAGCTACAATAAAAATAAAAAATAAACAGTTCCAAAAACAATTTGTAAATCATAATAGCCTATAAATATTAGAGAAGTTGCGTCGCTTCAACTTTTATTACTAATTCATTCATCTAAGAACAGTTAATTATAAAGTCATAAAAAAATTGTGGGAGTCAGCGCATGCTTATGAGATTATGTATGAAATAAGTACACAACAAAGAATTTTATAGAGCCATTAAGTGGCAGGTAATCATTGAGCCAAATTCATTTGATACCTTCCCATTAGAGGTGAGGAATACAACAGAAATTAGCTACGGTTTTCGTTTTTCTTGGTTTACTGTTTTTCGATGATCGATAGCTACGGCACATTGACCCATTATACGCCTTGATGTTTTTGTATATATAATTTGCAAATTTTATTCAATTACCGACAACATCAGTCGAGCTTGAAAGTATTGTGTAATGTAAAGCGTGTTCAAAGCGCTAATGAGCACAAAATCCATGAGATAAAATTAATGGTAAACACTGTACTGCGCATTTGGTTGAGAAGAGCTGAGGATTGATTTATTTGCTGGGCAAATGCTGTAGGGAAGAAAAAATTAAAAAAAATTGAAAAAGGAATACACATACAAATTTTCTCCAATATTTGAAAAGATATTGTTAGACAGTGGCTATGCCGAATTCAATACCATACGTAAAACGAACTCCACTATTCGGGTTTGTATCTCTTATCGATTAGTTCCTAGCAGCTTTTAATAGCATATAAGCCTCTAATTAGTTTTACTTTACAATTAGGGGCTCAAAGGGGAGAGTTAAACATTTTCAAAAAGGCTAAGCTACACATCACGCTCTTCGAGCAATTTGAGAATCGAATATCTGTGCTAAAGAAGATAGCAATTGTATGAGGCTATATTTTTCGCCCTACCACAGCAGTCGATACTTTCGTGTACTATTCAGAGCTCTAGGTGGTTTGACTCTTAATCCTTTTGTGATATGGAGTAAAATGTTTGGTTTTTACTTAAAAACCTGAAATATACTATAGTTGTATAACTCCGAATCTCTGAGTAGTCTCAGAAAAATCTCAAAAGTTTTCCCCAGTTCCATATGAGTTTTGAAATAATTCCAAAATGGTCATATATACTTTCTATTAGTCCCAAAAATTTCCAAAACAATCAGAAAATAATCCCATAAAGTTACTAAAGCAGAGCTAATATGACCCCGCAGATCTGCAAACTGATTGCAAGCTCCGCCTACCACACTGAAAGTCCTGGAAAAGCAACATCAAAAGATTAGAAACCAATTTTTTCAATTATAGAAATAGTTTTTCTAAGCAAAGTCTGCTTCGACAGTGGTTTGAGAACACTCCGACTGTATTTTTGGAATGAAAAGCTTCTTAGTGAAATGCTTCTGCTATTTGGAGTCACCGTAACGTATCTAGGTACCCATCCCGCCAATTATAAAGGAGCATCATGCGCACTGGAAGACAAGCTAGGCCTAAATCTCCTCCAAGGCCAATCGCGTAAAATTAAACTTTTTTTCAGTACCGATATCATAACAAAACTACTCAAACCAATTTTACTACCGACGACTCGAAATGCAAAATGAAGCTGGGATGTACTCACCACATCTAATCTGACTTTCGTGACGCATGTAGTGTAT
Source organism: Eurosta solidaginis (assembly GCA_029619165.1). Classification (NCBI taxonomy): domain Eukaryota; kingdom Metazoa; phylum Arthropoda; class Insecta; order Diptera; family Tephritidae; genus Eurosta; species Eurosta solidaginis. Next base: position 32,015 of record JARSSU010047794.1, read on the forward strand.
TCCAGGCGAGGTCTATACGATAGACAGAGCACAAAGTTGCTTCAAGATATTATGGTACAGACGTAACATTTTTTTGACAGGCACGCCGCCTTAACGGCGTTAGAGTCAAACATGATAACATCGTGCGGAGTGTCGAGCCTCGCTGGCTACTATAAGTCATCTCAATGTCTCCCTTTGCTATGTCCCTGGGCATTGGAGGGATTGAACTCGCAGATGAGATGGCTAGAAGATTTCGATTTGGACAACGTTGAAAAGGACAGCTCTGTTCGCTGGGTTATCTCCTAGGAGGATCAAGGAATATGAGAACAGGGTAACGGACTTGCTATGTACCAACAGGGTAGACTGCGAGTCTCAAGGTCCTTATGGCCACGCTTGGAAAGGCACCAGCTTATTCGCAAATAAATCCGCGGCGAGGGTGTCATCATAGGTCATTGTGCTATCGCACCAAAGGTCCGACGTGGCGAATAACAACAAGCTCCCTCTGCAGAGCTCCATCTGCAGAAGCTGTCAGGATGAGCAGAAAGAGGAGTCGATCTACCACTTTCTCTGCTGATCTCCGGGGCGTCAAAGAAGAAGGCTCAGATTGCTGGGCAAACGGTTCTTCGACAGCCTGGCAGAGGTTGGGAAGGTGGACGTCTCGCTTCTTCTTGGGTTCCTCAGGGACAGCGAGTGGTTCGTTGAGGACCACTAGGAGGTAATGGGGTTAAATGACTGTGAGGCCACCCTGCACTAACTGAGGGCACTCACAATGGACAAAATGTCTCCGAGTGGAAGTTTGGGTAACACCCACACACGCGCTTTTAACCGAACATACCTAACCGATTTTACTACCAGTCCCACCTCCTCTGTCTTTCCTAAAAGGATGAAGAAATTAGACTTGTTGTATACAAAGTATTTGCTTTCACAAAAAAGTCTTTGCCAACGACGTCACTGCTAACGCCTATAAGCTCGAGACAATTCCAGCCAGAAATCAAGATTTTGAAATCATGCCCGAGCATAACGGACATTTATATCAGTTAGCCATTATAATTTCTACTTTTACAGTTTTAAAACGTTCAAACTCATAGAAACGTATAGCAAAACAAACAATGAAACTTGCTACAACAACAACTGAATTAACAATGCAATGCCAGCTTAAGATCTTTTAAGCCCGCTTTGTAGTACAAACTGTTCTAAGCACGCTAATGCGAATAAAATACTAACTCATACAAAAATAACAAACAACAAATGCAAGACAGAACAATCCAGAAACAAAACAAAAAGCAGTCAATTGGACGCCGACACTGATAACATGAAAAGCCTGCGAATTTCTCACAAGAAAATAAGCATGAAAAAATAACAAAAACACAAATAGGAAACACGAGTGCTAAAGCGGGTGCGATAAGAATAGCAATGGAGACAAGCACAACAATAACAAGTCAGAAAGCTAAGTTCGGGTGTAACTGACATTACATATCTCAGCTGAGAGCTTTGGAGACAAAATAAGGGAAATGAACTAGGTAACTCTAGAATATGTTTGTACGATATGGTATCAAATTAAATGGTGTAATGAGTATTTTAAAAGTCAGTTGGCCTTAGTTCTCTAGGTGGACGCCTTTTCGGAGTTATGATGTGGGTTTTGTCTATGGCTGGGGTAACACTCAGTCAATCCAGAGTCGAGTAAGGTCCCACAAACCCCTACTGAATAAATACACGATATTTATGTGTTACGAACGCACGCACACACGGCTGGGGATATGAGGCGGACAGCAGCTTTCCGTACAAAGATGGAGGCGGTGGCTAATAGGCGTAGTAGTAGCGGAGGGGTCGGTACGGTGGGTGTTTAGCGGCGTGCGGTAGCGGGCGGGATGGTACAGGTTGTCCGGAGCAGCGGCGGGATCAGCGCGGCGGCCGGACGGCGAACAGTATTAGCGGACGGATTGGTACAGTAGTATGAGCGCAGTGGCTGGACGGCGGACAGTATTAGCGGACGGATGGGTGTAGCGGTATAGACGAAGTGACGGCACCAGCGAACTGGATGGACGGTGATGTAGCGGCTTAACCGGCGGTAGGATGGCGAGCGGCCAACGGTCGTTGTATCAGCGACGTGACGGGTGCAGCGGCTTAACGGCGGTAGGATGGCGTGCGGCCAACGGTAGTCGTAGCAGACGGCGTGACGGATGCAGCGGCTCAACGGCGGTAGGATGGCGAACGGCCACGGTCGTCGTAGCAGCGCGGGACGGATACAGCGGCTCAACGGCGGTAGGATGGCGACGGCCAACGGTCGTCGTAGCAGCGGCGGGACGGATACAGCGGCTCACGGCGGTAGATGGCGAACAGCCACGGTCGTCGTAGCAGCGGCGTGACGGATGCAGCGGCCTAACGGCGGTAGGATACGGTGCGCGTACCAGGGCAGAGAGAGAGAGAGAGAGAAATAGGCCTGGGCGACGGGTTACCTGGACAGCGGCTGCATGTTTCCGGGCGGGGTCGATAGGCGTACCAACCGGCTGGTATTGGTCGTCGGCTGCAACGGGATCTCTAGTCGCTCTTCTTCGGCAGCTGTGGTAGTCGCGGGGTCAGTCACCTACGGAAGAGACTGCGAGACTCGTTAGTGCTGGTTTCACACCGCTGGACACCCCCGCCTCCCTACTGCACACTAGTAGAAGGTGCGTAAGGGGGGCGGGGTTGTACCAGCCGATACACCGTGGGTCGACCCGTGGGCGGAGGGGAAGTGCACCTTAACGGCACAGCGGTAGCCCCTGTGCGCACGCATCGGCTCACGGCCGAAACCAGAGCTGAGGGGAAGGGGTGAAATGTCATGAAGGCATCGGGCCGCTCAACACCTAGGAGGGCGCGGGGGGCAAAGTAGCACAAGGCATCCTCTCCGTCGTCCTTACCTAAGTGAGGGTGACCCGTGCCATGACGGCCCCCTACCACTCAGCCAGCCAAAGCTAGGACTGAGGGGGAGGGGTTTGTATGTCATTAAGGCATCGGGCCACACAATACCTAGGAGGCGCGGGGGGCAAAGTAGCACAAGGCATCCTCCGTCGTCCTTACCTAAGTGAAAGGTGACCCGCGCCATGACAGCGCCCTTTCCACTCAGCCAGCCTAAGCTAGAACTGAGGGGGAGGGGTTAAATGGCCATGAGGGCGTCGGGCCACTCAACACCTAGGAGGGCGCGGGGGGCACAGTGCACAAAGGCATCCTCCCGTCGCCTTTACCTAAGTGAAGGGTGACTCGCGCCATGACGGCGCCCCTTCCACTCAGCTAGCTAGCAGGAGGGAAAAATATGTCTTTAAAAAAGACATCCACTCCCGCTGCTCACCTGCGAGGACTGAATTGCGAAAATGCAAATTCAGTGTTTATATGGGTGGTGACGCAAACTGTTGAGAATTCAACGCACCATTATTGTGATTTTCATTGGTTCGCAATTTAGTTGTTGTTGAATATGACTCATATAGAAGTGGTTGTTGCTATGCTAGATAGCAAAAATGTAAGTACAGGGAGTGTTCAGGTTTGAGGTGATAAGGGTAAAATACAGGGGAGTTACGTTATTGTACGTGTTACGTTACCGAGTATCGCCATAAAGGTGGACCAGGGGGGACTCTATAACGTGTTTTACGATATGGTGGTATGCAAAGTAAAGGTTTTAGTGTAAGTCGCGATAACCTCGAAGAGAGTTTTAGGCCAATCGTTCTCTTCGTGCTACCATTTTTTCTCCTACTACGGAATAGCGACTGGACACTACATTGTTTTATATGCGGACTCTGAACGCATCTGCGAGGCAGATGAGTATTCACTGAGAACTTATGAAAGAAATACACTCGTAGTGCTTGCCAAAACACTGGCGAGGGGTGACCCGTTTGAAAAATTTTTTTCTAATTGGAAAACTTTATTTCTAAAATTTGATGTTGCTTACCCGGGGTGTGAACCAAGGCATTCGGTTTGTTAGGCGGGCACGCTACCACCACACCAGGTTTTTAAAAGGGAGTGGCCCTCAGTTGAATATGAGAAAGCGGTTTCGAGAAAATGTGGACCAGTGACCCAAAACATCATGTGTGGGTATCGCTAATTTATTTATATATGTAATAACACGAACAGTATTCCTGCTATGATTCAAAAGCTTTTGATTTCGCCATGAAAATCTTTTTCATTTTCCTACTTAATATGGAGGTGTCACACCATTTACAAATTTTTTTTGAAGTTATATTTGCGTCAAAACATGTTTCATCCCTTTTTCATATTTGGTATAGAATTATGGCATTTTTCATTTTCGAAATTTTCGATATCGAAAAAGTGGGTGGTGGTCATAGTCGGATTCCACAATTTGTAATACCAGATAAAAGTGAGTTCAGATAAGTACGTGAACTAAGCTATCAAAGATATACCGATTTTTGCTCCAGTTAGTGTCAACCGGCCGACGCGGAAGGACAGACCGTCGACTGTGCATAAAACCTGGGCGTGCTTCAACCGATTTCGCTCATTTTCATAGTTGTGTCAAAAAAGTTATGCTCTTACCAAATTTCACAAGGATTGGTCAATTTTGTTCGACTTATGCATTAAAAGTATTCTAGACAAATTAAATGAAAAGAGGCAGAGCACGCCACTTTGAAATCTTCTTTATTTTGTGTTTTGTTGCTCATATATTTACTGGCATTTAATGTGACATAAAATTATTATATACTGTAAATATAATAAAATTTTGTTAAAATTTTACATAAAAAATTTTTTTAAAAGAGTGGGCGTCGTCCTCATCCGATTTGCTAATTTTTATTTGCCACATATATAGAATAGGAGTAACATTCGTGCAAAATTTCATCATGATATCTCAACGACTACAAAATTACAACTTGCAAACTTTAATTTGCCTTCTTTTAAAAGTGGGCGTTACCACGCCCGTTGTCCAAACTTTTACTAATTTTCTATCCTGGTCATAAGGCAACACCACGTCACAAGTTTCATCGCTTTATTCACTTTGGCAATGAATTATCGCACTTTTTCGGGTTTTCGAAATTTTCGATATCGAAAAAGTGGTCGTGGTTGTAATCCGATTTCGGTTCATTTAAATAGTGATCTGAGATGGCGCCAGGAACCTACATACCAAATTTCATCAATATACCTTAAAATTTACTCAAGTATCGTTTTACGGACGGACGGACGGACATGGCTAAATGAATTTCTTTTTCGCCCAGTCATTTGATATTAGAAGTCTGTATCATCTCGATTAGTTTTTGCCGTTACAGGTACGTTATTGTACAAAATTAATAATTCTGTGACCTCTACTCAGCTGAGTATAAAAACACAAAAAAACCAATAAATGCGATAGCGAACTCTTTAGGTTACATATTTGGCGGCTAATGTTGACAAGTTTTATTAGCTCATTTCGTTTTTCATTTGGCTTGTAATAGCGGCAAACTTAGAAGTTTGCGAGAACGACAACTCTTACACTCTCGCATTTCGCATGTCCTCCCCAAACGGGATACTTTTCACACTACAACTAAATTGACGGGACAACAAAAATGCTAAGAAAAAATTGCACAAAAGTAGGCGGTAGATGGACAATGAGTTGAAGATTAAAACTATCTTCGTCTTAAATATTCACAAGTCAGATGAAAAATTTGTGTCCCCACGTGTTTCATCCTCGCACTGTACTCCAAGCGTTCATCCAAGCAATTCTGCTGTATGCTTAGATGGATGTTGTTATGGTTAGTTTGTTGGGTGACTTGTGTTGTCGCTTTACTGCTTGATGGATGCACGAGCATAAACACATGCTGGCAGAGTGTGCAAAGGAATGGAACAAATGTTTCTGAAGTGCTATGAAATTAACAGAGCACACACACGATTTTCCAGTTAGTTAACAGTAATATTAAGCAGTCCTGTGTTTCGCCGAACTAGACTCTTTTCATGTTGATTACCTTTCATTTTTCTCTCCTCCCTTTTCCGTCATGTTCTCTTAATATCGTATCCTCTTTCATTGTTAATATTTGGTTTATGTCCATTCACTGAGTTTTTTCTTGTTCTAGTTCTAGTTATTAGGGTTAGGTTAGTTTAAGAGGCGTGCGTGACTATACACACTTCATCGGAGACATACCACCTTTCTATCCACTGTGAGTGCCCCCCACTAACTGCGCACAGGGTACGCGCGCAACGCGTTTATACCACTAAGTACACTAGTGCCTCACAACGAACCACTTGCTTCCCTGATGAACCCAAGCAGAAGCGATACGTCACCCTTCACCTCTGCCAGTCTATGACAACGAACGTGAGCCCAGAAACTGAGACTACTTCTTTGAAGCGCCGGCATCGGCAGAGAAAGTGGTAGATCGCACTCCTCATTCCTCCGCATAGAGCAGCTTCTGCAGGGGCACTTGTTGGTATTCGCTCCGTCGGAGCATTGGTGCTATAAACAATGAACTGTAATGACACCCGTAAGTACTCTCACCGCAGTTTGTTCAATTTGAGAAGGAAGCTGGTGCCTTTCCTATCCAAGAATGGCCATAAAGACCCTGAGACTTCGCAGTCAACCTTTTCTCTATAGCAAGTCCTTTGCCCTGTTCTCATATTCCCCTATTCAACAAGAGATAGCTGAGCGGTGATCGGAACGGAGCTCTCCAACCTCAATATGTAAGTCGTAAACCTTCTAGCAACTCATCCGCGAGCCGAGTTTAGTAACCAAACTTTAAATTTACAAACTGCATGGTCAATTTTTCTCTTCGCAGGAAAAGACACTCACGCATCAAAAGCTTCTCAAGTCCTATATTTTTGATGCATACCCCAAAACTTGTGTTTGTATTCCTTAAGTTATTCTAACCACCACGCTGTTTAACACTTTTTCTAACATATTTGATTAATATATAAAATATCGGGGAACAATTCAGAGAAATCACTAAAAACGGGGTGCGTTATTACTAAGCTTCCCAAGCAACATAAATAATTAAGAAAAAAAATTTTTTTTTTAATAGAAGAGAAGCTCGGCATACAATCTTTGATGTATATTTCGACGTGTATTTAATTTTTTATACATATACTAAGATACATACATTTGTGACTACATTCAAGCTCAAATTTACAATCAAATATAGTTAATTGGCATTTGTTGTAATGGCAGTGGCGAGCAAATGCAACTCTTTGTCCACGGGTCTGCCAAACAAATGATTTATATCGCCACAAAGCGGCTTGCGTACGCCCTTAACGTCTAACTTATGCTGTTCTGTGTATTAGAATATAGAATGTTTGTATGGTGTTGAGTTTTGTTGTGATTTTTGCTCCCACTTTTATAAAATCTTACCACCAAAAAATTACAACCTATGTAAGGCATTTCGATTGGTTGAAAAAGTTTAAAACTTAGGGTTTCAAAATTTAAGAAAAATTAGTTTTAATCGAAATTCCGTATATAACACTATGTACATACTTATGACCATATGCTATCCGTAAAATAAATGTTCTCATATGTTTTTAATAAATAACGAAGTGGGCGTGTAGCGTAATAGTCTAACTAGATTACTTTGCGGATTGCACTACAACTTCGTCTATCATTTTCACATACAGCATCGAAGCCACATCCTTTATGAAACCTACAAACCCTTGAATGTGGGAGTGCTGTGGCCATGCTAGCCAAAAACTTAACTTCCTACTTGATATTAAGATCACAGACGGCAGGTGTCATTCATTTGCATATAGCTGTTGAGTGTTGAAATGTGCTGGCAGAATATAAAAAAAATGTCTCATGTTTGCTCTTAGCGATTTGTACTATGACTTCTGGCAGTAGCTTTGATTGTCTTAAACCTGGCGCATAGCGCCAATACTCGTCCCTCCTTTACTTTATTCTAGCAATGAATGCCCCCTAAGTTTTGTGGTCTGGGAGCCAGCCAAGCCACAATATTGTATGTTTCTAGTTTTTACCTCTACCACTCCTAAAATTCGGTTCTAGTTTTTCCAACGCCGAAATTGCCTTGAGGTGGCTGACTGTCGCTTAGTATGGTGATGGTTTCTTTAACGCCTCCGCGTTAAAGGTTCAGCTCAGACTTATGGCGTATACTTCCGCTTGAATATGCTCGGGTGATCTCGCAGAGCACTGATATTCTGATTTGGTCTAAAAATTCTAGCTCGAATCGATTGGGGTTTTCGGTTCATCTGCGTACCAGACTAGGACTCGTAAAGTCGTAGGTTGCAATCTACTTTGTCGCATTCGACGAAATGGGTCTGCTAATTATTATTATATCTTTTCGAAAGATACTACTGCTTGAGTCTATCATATATCATTCCCTGTCCTGGGGAGTTTACCAAGTTAAGTAAGAGACGTCAGGTGAGTAGACTTGTCCTTTTCCGAGCGTTCACATTCAGTGAGGGTTCACTGTGCGCTGAATGCTGTATCGATCATGTGTAGTGGAGTTTGAGGTCTAGGAAAGACTCTAGCAGCTGGGCATGTGACGTATAGCCCCTTCAATTAACACATGCCCACAGCGTTGGAGTTTTCGCCAGCACTGCCTCCTTTTCAGTCACGTTTGACAATGCTCGGGCTTTCGAGACACAGTGATACATGGGTTTTTATCATGATATATATCCATCACGACAAATAAACTTGTCGTACGTTTACGCTATTTGATGGGCGCATTATAGTATTGTCTATTGCGATTAGTAAAGACTCGTAGGTGTGTATGTGTGCGTACCGTTTTATGTGCAGTATCTAACTTTGTTTTGCGATTTGGCCAGCACGTAGACGACATCGTAATTTATAGCCAAACGTAATGTCTTTCTATGATTATTATAGCCTAAGCTCTATGTAATTTCGCATGTGTTGTTGTATGTGTTTCCAAACAAACTTAGTACGAATGAATTGTGGCGAGTTTAACAGCTGAAATACATATTAGGATTGATCCAATCTTATTCGTGATGACATGCTCTATCAAATTGCAGGCAATGAAACATTCGTTTGTTTACTCAGGTGCTTTGCACACAGAGTATATTAACTTTGATTGGATAAACAGTTGGTTGTACAGGTATAAAGGAATCAAGATAATATAGACTTCATATGTCAACATCACAGTGTCGGAAAAATTTGAGCGAGCCATGTCGTCCGTCAGGCCCTTAACACGATAATTGAGTAAATATTTTTTATATATAAATTTTGGAAAAACACAAAAAACCTGATTATTCTAAAATAATACACCCAAGAAGTTGAATTTTGACGTGTGAACTGATATTGAGAGTCTTTATACAATTTGAAAAATATCTTTTAAATGGACATGACACCGCCCCATTGTGATAAAATCAATTTTACAAATATTATTATCATAAATCAAAAGTCGTTTAAACTATCTTAACAAATGCAGAGATGTTGCCTTTGATATATCGAATGCTTTATAGAAAAAATTAATGAAATCGGTTAAAACACCACGCCCACTTTTATATAAAGATTTTAAAAGGGCGTGGACGAAAATAATAAGCTATATCTTTGCGAAAAAAGGAGCTTTATATCAATGGTATTCAATCCCAAGGGTTTATAGCAGTAAATAGAAAAAACTTCAAATTTTTAAAAATGGGTGTGGCACCGCCCTTTTATGTCTAAGCAATTTTCTATGTTCGGGAGCCATAATTCGAAGAAAAACTAACGGATAGTAATAAAATTTGGTACACAAATTTCCCTATAGCAGGAAATATTTCTAAAAAATTGACGAGATCGGCTAAAGACCACGCCCTACTTTTACATGAAAGATTTTTAAAAGGGTTCGTTAGACGAAAATAATAAGCCTATACTTAGCCAAAAAAGAGCTTTGTATCAATAGATTTTAATATTCTAAATCGAATTATAATACTAAATTGAAAACACTAAAATTTTTGACAATGGGTGTGGCACAGCCCCGTTTATGACTAAAGCCTCAGTTCCCACGAACCTACGTATAAAAAGTGTCAGCGACACGACCTATGTACGAATGCGCAATGTAAACGAAAACTCAAAAAACTCAAAATTTTTTTTTCAAATTAAATAAATTAATTAAAAAAATGTTTCTTTAGATTACATTAAAGTACGTGTATTAGAATATGATTGAGAAAGGTACATTAAAAACTCAAGGCAGCTTCGGTTTTTCTTTGCATTATCTAAAACTTCATCAACGCGTAACAATTTTATGACGGTGTATGACTAGGATGCACAGACATTCAATCGAATTTCGCACATAGTGTTTCTAAAAAATAGTTTTTAATCAG